>JAOVYV010000040.1:22332444-22342645 GCA_025674545.1 Hassar affinis | reverse complement strand
CTGTGCAGGACTTGTAGATGTCATTCCCAAGACGAATTGACGCTGTATTGGCCGCAAAAGGAGGCCCTACACCATACCAATAAATTATTGTGGTCTAAAATGACACGTGTTTCAGTTTCATTGTCTAACCCCTGTATATATATTAGTTTTTGTGTTTTAACTGAAACATGGAATGTATGTGATTAAAAAAAAAAGCATTAGCATAAAATATCCTCCCTGACCTAATATAGATAAATATTTCCTTGTACCAGTAAGAAAGACATGCTTGTGATGGGTGATCATCTATCATCGCAGTTGGCAGATCATTTCTCCATTATGCTCCAGCTCTGTAGATGTAATCAGCAGACGAGCATGTTTGCTGTGGGAGACAGCGGCAGAAAGGGGCATGCGGCGACGCCATAGTGCAGTGCAGAAAGGAGCATCTGTGACACCTGGCCTGGGTGCCAATGCTACGCCCCAGTGTCTAATGAAGGAACAAGCTGGTATTTGGCACTGCATTACATGCTGTTTATTAGGAGCCAGCAAGCTCTGGAGCACACGTGAACAATTACACGCTGGCAGTGATGGTGCTATGATTACATCTGACATGCTTGTCCATCCCGCAGGTTTAAACATTTATGCTAACTTCAAGTAGGAATATTTTATTAAATACATATTGAATATTTATCATTCATCCAGACCATGTCATTTGAATTTGTGTGATTAAACCACAGTGCAAAGGATTTTTTTAAGTAATACCAAACAGAAATGCAAGTATAATGTTATAATAAGTATAATGTTAACTGTGTGTCAATGGAATATACAGTATACTCAGTGGCCAGTGATCAGGAAACCCTACCACATGAGTATACTTTTTTAAGTTTTTTAACATCTGTTGCCGTGAACAGTTTGTCACCCCCTCTACCATCCAACAGTGGATAAAGACCACCATTGGAGCACATTACTTGTCTGGTGTAAGATTCTCAGCTCAGCACTGACACAGATCTGTATAGTTCTGGTGCTAGTATATAAGATACAAGAAGGTTTAGAAAGAGTCTACCATCCAGTCTGCAAGAGACACTGAATTAATTTCTTGCAAATTATGAATGAACTATTTATACTGGCAGTCTGTGGGCAATCTCCATTTATATGCATGGTATGAGCAATCTGATACAAGGTTATGCATGGAGCATGGTTTAGTGTCAATGTTCCCAGAACAATGAGGAGCACATGAGTCCCGTCAGTGCTGAGTTTTTAGCCACACTGGCTGCTTTTTAATAAGTTTTACATTATTTCCAGTGCAGCAAATATCTCATCCAAGTGTGATTATGGAGCAGACAGCAAGAAGGCAAGTGTGTGACTGCAGTAAAGTTGCTCATCATCTTTCTTATTTGGCCAGCATTCAAAAGCAAGGATGCACAAGTTATTTGAAAATAACACAAGATTCATTATCTGGGCAATATAAGTTTGATTAAAGTTCGTTCTCATTTTTATAACAAGAAAGCTCATATTTTGTCTGAATGTCAGGCAGAAAACTGAGTCTCCTCCCAGAGGTCAACAAACGTCCTGCATCTTGCTCAAAATATTAGTTAGATGGCAATCCAGTCTGACAATTGTTTCAAATCGATTCAAGTCTGTACCATGAACTGGTGACCATGGTTTACAAAGATAATATTCAGTTAGCTGATCATTTTAAAATGTACACTGAAGTACCAAAAAAATGGTATCTTTGCAAAATACATAGCAAGCCAGCTATGCACATCACTGACTGCGTCCGGCAGCGCATATATAAAGCAATAGACATCTATGGAAGCTTCTAGAGCTTTTCCTCCATGGGAATGCCAAGTTATCATGATTTTGTGATTTTCAATGAGGTTTAATAGTTGGAGTTCATGAGATGGGTCATAGCATTTCAGGTAGAAGTAGAAGCAAAGTTTGGATTTTGATGTATAAGCATTTCAAGGGTGTACCATGACTACAAGAATTCTGGCAAAACCTTGAACTTATGACAGTAGTGTGGCCGTAAAATGACTCTGGGTGAACGTGACCAGTGTCGGCTGGCAAGAATGGTTTCACGGGTTAGGCGTGCAACACTGCCACAAGTAATACCAGAATTCAATGCTAGGGCCTCAACGAACATCAGTATGAGGACTGTGCAACGTTCCCTCCAAGATTTAACTGGTATACCATTTTCTTACTTCACTGCTATACCCACCAGAGACATTTAATTTGGATTTGGTTCACTCTGTGGCATCATGAATGTTTTTCATCCAGATTGAGCCATCAGTCAGATTATTAATTGATTATTAGACTGCATGTAAACATATCTAATTACAAAGATAGGGATCAAAAGACAACTATGCATAGAAGAAAACGGGTGGACCAACAAGCACTTATTATGATCACCAGTGTTAGCTGTGGCAGTCATATATATTTTTTGTCAACGTTTTTCTTCTTCTTCTTTTTTTTTACTCCACCAATTTTTGGTCGACAGTATCATATACATAGTTCACCAATTCACATGAAGTGTGTCATCTTTCTAAATAAAAGGAATGCCTAATAATGTGAATAAAATGCTCAGAATGCTGCACCTTTATGAACTGATACCCTGCACTCTACCATGTCAGTACTGTGTTCAGAAAGAACCACCCAGAAAGAAGCAGTACCTGCTCAGCGGTGGTCTATTTCAGCAATGCCTAGACAAGGGAACAGCTCAATAACTCATAAGTGCTCCAATATGGTAAGTTTAAAAATGTCATTCACTGTAGCTAGATGTACCTGATAAAGTGGCCACTTCATCAGAATGAAAAAAAGACACTTGTCTGTATTCTCAGAACTAAAAACTGGTCCACTATATACTGGATCAACTACTCAGTGTTTTTTTTTTTTTGAATGCTGAGTCGATTAATAATCACTCATTCTGCTGTGTAAACTCAGAATCAATGTATTAAATTGGAAGTTTATATAGCGGAACATTATTTAGGAACATAATAGGACCGCAAGGACCTCCGTTCTGTCTTTGCGGCTAATTTACATTGCATTTTGTGGAACAGCAATGTTGTAAGTAGATAATGCATAATTAAGCTGATGTATACTCTTTTTAGGGAAGTGTGCATGTGGCATACAGCCATTTAATAACTAACGAAGATAACCCCATTCAGTAAATAATTAACGCTAACCTTTTAAAAAACACACACAAAAAAGACAGTGATGGATTCTGTTCATTAACTGGAATGTTCACAGCACAAGTCCTCCAGTTATTGCCTGTGAAAGGTAATGAACTTTATTAGAGACATTTTGGCTATTATATATCTAACAACGTACAGTGCACAACAGAGCAAAGTGTGCTTTTGAAGCAGAACACGTTGCCCTTTTTTGTTAAATGAATTACAGGAGTAAACAGAGCCATAAACGATTACGACTCTGTTTGCTTTCAGGACTATCACTAAGTGTGCTTGGCTCGATCTGTAGTAGGGATGCAATGAAATGAGTGCATGGTGCTGTGGATTGCATGCACACTCAAGTATTTAGGGAAGTATTTAGTGAAGCAGTGATGTGAAGGGCGAGCTGCACGTTAGGGAGATCATTTCAACTCAGTGAGCACTGAGGCATGTTTAAGTCTACAGTTTACTCGTGAGGTGTAATGCACCTCTATATAAACTAGTTGGTCAATCTGATCCAAGTATTTCACACAGCTGATGAAGGACCACTTTCCAAAATGCCTTCTTCACCTAGTATCTGTGTACTAGACATACATAACAACTATTAGGCGTGGGCGATATGGCAAAAATCATGATTTTCAAAACTATTTCTATGATATATGATATACCTTTTAGGTACAACTTTTGTTATCGATGCTTTTGTGAATTCTGCATTATTGAGTCAGTACAAAAATATTATTCAAACTTTTTTCTCCAACAAAAAATGAAATGTTACATAAAAACATTTGTATGTCAGTAACAAAAGCAACACGTTACATAACTGACCACTTTACAGACAAAAAACATAATGAAGACTGCTGGATTTTGCATGCAAAAAAAAAAGAAGTAAGTGTGACAGCCAAAGTCTCCAGAAGAGCTGTGGCAGATTCTCCAAGACTTAACAGCTCATTACTGTACAGTTTTTGTACCGACTCAATAATGCATACCTAAAAAGAACATCAATAACAAAAGTTGTACCTAAAAACAACAGGCTGCCTAAGACTTTTACACAGTACTGTATATCATGATATATAGATTTGGTCACAAACTGCCTGCAATATGGTAGTGCTGCATTTATAAAACACTTGTTTGATTGTTTATATAAAATAAAAATAAAAAATAAATGTATATATATTTTTTTACATTCTTAAAAAAACATTTATTCATAAACACAATTTATAAAAATTAATATAAATAGGCAGTAAAACAATCATTTAACATTTTACAATTCAGGATCAGGTACAAAATTTTTACCATCAAATCAGCTGCTTCTAGTCAGCTTGTAATGAATGAATTAATTAAATAATGTTAATTAATGTGCTTGAAAACAAAACAAACAAAAAAAAAACACAAAAAGACATCACAGCATCCCAGAAGTGTATTATAAAGTGTATTATAACTAAATTTGTTACAATATTGATATTGTATTGTCATAATGCCCACCCTGAAGACTATCAGTGGGCTTTCTAGCAAGTTTAATATCCAAGTAAATAAGCATACAGCTTCTGCTGAATCTCTAATAAAGCTCAGTGCTGCATTAATTCTAATATCAGCTTATTTCAATGTCAAATATAATGTACAGAAGATTAAGAAGAAAGTCTTTATTGTAACATATACAAATACAGTGGAGTGAGATTCTTTTCTGCATGTGTCCTAGCTTGTTAGGAAGCTGGGGTCAGAGATACAGCTCTGCTTGTGCAGAGAAGGCCAGGGGTCTCGCTCGCAGGCCCAACTGTAACAGCTTGGCAGTGCTGGGGCTTGAACACGTGACCTTCTGATCGGTAGCACAACGCCTTAGCTGCTGAGCATTGTTGTTGGAGTAGAAATAACAAAGTATATTCATTCACACATAGAATAAAAAATATACTACACAGCAAAAATTAGGTTATAAGTGATGAACTATATATGAAATTGTGGCTTCACTGACCTGCTGAAGATGTTTTGACAGCTGTGTTCAGTAAAAGGCCCTGAGGACGATCATCTGCTCTGGTCTGCTGGAAAGGACAGAGAGGACGTCGCTCTCTGGCTGCCTCCACAGGAGCCTAATAACACACAGTAATCAGTCTTCAAGTTGATGGTTTGTTCTACTCTTTCACTGTTTATGCTTATAAAGTAATAATAGAAAGTGATTTTTTATTACGTTCCAAGTAGTTACTGGCAGGCGTGAAAGGGTACTTTAAACGTCAAGAGCTTTTGGTAATGTGGAAATAGCTACTGTAATCTTGTACTTGAAAGAAATTTCAATAGTGTCCAGACAGATAATCCAATCTGAGTCATGACTGAAAAGAATTACTGCATAAAACACTGGTTCACTAAATAACAAAAAGTAACCCTTGGGCATGACTGGAACAAAAATGAATTGCATGATGAAAAATGAAGTGAATTTCAGTCATGACTGAAACGATTCACACAAATTTGATATGCTAAATGACAAACGGGACAATTCTGAGCCAAACCAAAATGATTTATGGGCTCAGACACTGACTGGCTTCATGATAAATGGCAGAACCTCACTTATGACTGAGAAGATTCACTGATTCAAATACCGATCCGGTAAATGACAAGTCAGCAAATCCCGGTCATGATGCTGGCTCATGGAACACAAAAGTAGGCTCAGCATGAACCCTAGCAAATATTACTTAGAAAATCAATGGATATGTAAAATGTAGAGATAAACATTTAGGCTAAATATACACATGAAAGGAATGACTGTGCATTGCAAAGATGGAAAGAGATTTGTTGACCATAGTGACTCATTCAAAAAGACTCATTCTAAATGTATCTACATAGCAAACATACACATATCCCATCTACAGAAAAGTTGGGACACTTTCTAAAAAAATGCAATAATAACTTCAATCTGTAATTTGTTCATTCAATTGAACCTTTATTTAACAGATAAAAGGACAAAGAAAAAAATTTCAGTGTTTTCAATGATGAACTTAATTCTATTTGTTAAATATAAAAAATTTAGAAATTGATGCCTGCAACACACTTGAAAAAAGTTGCGACAGAGGCAAAATAAGGCTGAAAAGGTTATACAATTAACGTTTAACCGGTAACAGGTGAGTCATCAAGATTGAGTATAAACCAAAGGCTTAGTCTTTGAAAGGAAGGATGGGGTCGTGGTTCACCATGTTTCTCAGTGCAAGACTGCAAAGAATTTATGTCTTTCACCATCTACAGTTCATAATAAAGGTTCAGGGAGCCAGGGGAAATTCAGATTTTATGTGTCAAAGAGGAAAAATGCCAGGCCTCATTCTGCCTGAGTTACAACAGTGTGGTTTGACAGGGCTGCCTACAGTCCAGATCTGGCTCCTATTGAAAATGTATGGAGCATCATGAAGAGGAGAATCAGACAACAGTGGTCATGGACTGATGAGCAGCTCAAGTCTCGTACACAGCAAGAATGGGCAAAAATTCCAATTCCAACACTGCCACAATTGGTATCTTCAATTTTCAAATGGTTAAAATGTATAAATAAATAAAAGGTGATGTGATGTGAATTTATTTAACAGACAGAATTAAGTTAATTGTTGAAAACACTAAAATCATTTCTTTGTCCTTTTGTTTTTTAACTAAAGCTGGAAGTGAATTAATAAATTATTGTTATTATAATAGAGGCATAAAGCAGCTGAGGGTTACAGGTGTTGCTAATTGGTGAAAGCTGGGACTTGCATTCTAGCAGAACCTTAATTTCAGTGATAATGCTTGGCTACTTTTTCTCTTTCTCAGTCTGTTTTTACAACAGCTCGCAAAAGAACATGGATATTTTGCCCAATTTGTGGGTTTTTCTTTCTTTTTTTGCCATGCACTGATGCATTGGTGTTTTGTCAACCCCATCCCTCAACAGTGGGATAAATCATTGGAAGAAAGAAATTTTACTAAATTCAGACTAACAGGCAACAACAAATAAAAACATGAACGATGAACCAATTCCACGGATAAACTACACATCTGAGCTGGAATCGATGAGCTTTTGTATTACAATATAATAACAAAAACATTTTCTCCTTCCTTAAAGCAGAAGTGAATGAAAAATAGCATTCACACACATTCAGCTAGAGACGGGGCACATTAAGGAGTCTCAGTCTGTGTGCCTCGTGCTGCAATTATCTTTGGTTTCCAGAACAAATCCCTGTGCTGATTCTGCCAAGTGTGCTGTGTTCCCATTGTGTCAATAAGGTAAAGAGTGGCAGTGCTCCCCTGCAAGCAGATGGTGTCATTGTATCACTGTCAAACATAAGAATTCTCAGTCAGGTTGAATTAATTGACTCTTCAGTCATGACATACTCGTGTCTGGGTTTGTTGGATTTACGAACACCTCTGGCTCCTCCACCTTAACAACTGAACAAGAATGAACATAATCCATTTAATTTAGACTCATCTTATAGACTTGCCTGTGGAACAGTTCATGAATAGGAGTCATATACACTACACTACCAAAAGTATTGACTCGTCTGCCTTCACATGCATATGAACTTGACTGACATACCATTCTTAATCCATAGGGTTTAATATGATGTCAATCCACCCTTTGCAGCTATAACAACTTCAACTCTTCTGGGAAGGCTTTCCACAAGGTTTAGGAGTGTGTTTAAGGGAATTTCTGACCATTCTTCCAGAAGCACATTTATGAAGTCAGACACTGATGTTGGACAGCTTGCAGTCTCCGCTCTAATTCACCCCAAAAGTGTTCTATCAGGTTGAGGTCAGGACTCTGTGCAGGCCAGTCAAGTCCTTCCACATCAAACTCACTCATCCATTCTTTATGGACCTTGCTTTGTGTACTGGTGTACAGTCATGTTGGAACAGGAAGGGGCTATCCCCAAACAAGCATAAAATTGTACAAATTCTAGCATGAAGTTTGGAGAAAGTTGGTGACCTCTGTGCACTATGTGCCTCAGATATCATTCCCATTCTCTTCCACTTTGTTATAAGACCAGTTGACAGTTGACTGTAGAATATTTATTAGTGAGGAAATTTCAGGACTGGACTGGTTGCACAGGTGGCATCCTATCATGGTACCACTCCAGAATTCACTGAGAGTGACCCATTCTTTCACAAATGTTTGTAGTAGTAGTCTGCATGACTAGGTGCTTGATTTTATACACCTGTGACCATGGAAGTGACTGGAACACCTGAATTCAATGATTTGGATAGGGGAGTGAATACTTTTGGCAATATAGTGTATATAAATGAATTGCCAATACAGGGGTGTGTAGACTTTTTATATCCTTTCATATGTTCTTATTATGTAAGAACATATAAAAGTCCACACACCCTTGTTAAAAGTGTAGGATTTTGTGATTTACAAAAATAGGCCATTTCCCAACTTTAATGTGATATAACATCCAACAAACTGCCAATAACCTGTCTAAGTAACCTGCATAAGTGTGCGTATGCTTTTATAATGGAGAATGTGTCTATTTTCAGATTTGAACCGTTCAATCTCATGTTCAAGAATAATTATTGTACATCTCTTGTCAATTAAGTCATTCTGATTTACCCCAAATAAGTATCAACTGTTTATTTATAATTTTCTTGACATCTTTTTGGTTTTGGTCCACAAGGAGCTTACAAAGCATGTACAGGTTCTTGCTGTTAGAAGGTATTGATAAGGACAGCGGTACAAAGGAATTTCCAAGACATTAGATACTATGGAGCATGTGAATACCATTAACAAGTGGAGAAAATGAGGCATCACCAAAACTGGCAAACAGATAAGACAAAACTTATCTGCCAAGAAACATACTGTGGCATTAAAGGAGTTACAGGCATATCTGGCAACTACTGTTCAGGTCCTGGATGTGACAACAATCTCTCATATTCTTCACATCTGGGATTTGGGTAGGGTGGATAGTCTAAACTGGCTAGACCAGATAATCTAAACCATCCCAAACCATATGGCAAACATTATGGTCTGACTAGCCTCAGGTAGAACTTTTCAGGCATAATTCTATTTCTAATTCTATAACCTAATGTTACGTAGGCTTGGTACAAGATCAGACACTGGCATCGTATTATGGTGCTGCTTCTCTTCAGCTGGGACAGGGGTTCTAGTCAAGGGAATAGGGAATCAGAGGGAATCAAATACCAATCTACTGGGGAACAAAACCTTCAGGCCTCTGTTAAACAGCTGAAGATGAAGAAACATTTCACTTTCCAGCACAATAATGATAAATCAGAGTCAAGAAGGCAACAGCTTCAGAAGAAGAACATAAAAGTTTTGGGATAGCCCAATCAGAGCCCAGCTGTGTATCCTATTGAAAACCTATGGCCTATTGAAAACCTATAGCTTCAAGCCTAATGACTCGAAGAGGGCTGTGATCAGCAGGTGATCCCCTTTCAGTCTGATAGATCTGGAGCATTTGTACAAGATAGAGTGGAACAAAATTGCCAAATCAAGATCAAGTTGTTAGACGCTTTATCCAAAAAGATGTATATTACAAGCAAAATCTGCTAATGAAGTCAAATGGTTTCCTTTTTTTTTTTTATAAAAACCTGTGTAGTCTATAAATGTTTTATAGACCCTAATAAATTCCAGCTCTCCACATCAAACTGGAATGAGTCTGAAGAAGACTTTTTTTTAAACATGGTAAGTGCTTAGCATTTGTTAGAGAAGTGTGCAGTAATTACCTGCAATTTGCAAAGTGTCTTATAACGACTAGATTTGTTTCCCTATCACATTTCTATAATTACTGCTGCTTGGCTCTCTGTTCAGAGGTGTCTGTGGTTTCAAAGTGTGAGGCTTCTGCAGCCCTGCAGCTCTATGGATCAATAATAATAATAATAATAATAATAATAATAATAATAATAATAATATAATAATTCATTCATTCATTCATTTTCTTAACCGCTTATTCCTTTTCAGGGTCATGGGAGAGCTGGTGAATAGCCGGCAGCATAGGGCACAAGGCAGGAACAACCCAAGACAGGGCACCAATCCATCATAGGGCACACACATGCACACTCACGCACACACTCACACACTAGGGCCACTTTAGAGACACCAATCAACC
>JAOVYV010000040.1:22238577-22249093 GCA_025674545.1 Hassar affinis | reverse complement strand
AAATGACAGGTGTTTCAGTTTCATTGTCTAACACCTATAATTGCCCCTAAACCTAATAACTGGCTGTGCAACACTTAGCAGTAACAACTGCAACCTAATGTTTGATGTAACTTTGAGTCTTTTATATCACTGTGGAGGAATTTTCCACAACTGGTCTTTGCAGAATTTTAATTCAGCTACATTGAATGTTTTTCAAGCATTAACTGACCATGTAACTTCTCAATGATATTCAAGTCAGGACTTTGTCTCGGCCGTGCCAAAACCTTAATTTTGTTTCTTTTGAGCCATTCACAGGTGGACTTGTGTGCTTCGGATCATTGTCCTGCTGTATAAACCAACTGCACTTCAGCTTTAGGTCACAAACTGACGGGTGGACATTCTCTTTCAGGAGTTTCTGATAGACAGCAGAATTCTATCAGTTATGACAAGTCGTCCAGGTCCTGCAGAAGCAAAGCAGCCCCAGACCATCACACTATGAACAACATGTTTAACTGTTGGTATGATGTTCTTATAGTGGATGGCGGTGTTAGCTTTACGCCAGATGTAACAGAACTCAAGTCTTCCAAATTGTTCCAACTTTGACTCATCACAAAATCTTGTGGGTCATCTAGACATTTCTGGCCAATGTGAGATGAGCCTTTGTATTCCTTTTGGTCAGCAGTGTTTTAAGCCTTGCAGTGCTCCCATGGATGCCATTTTTGCCCCATGTCTTTCTTACTGTGGAATCATGTACATGTC
Source organism: Hassar affinis (assembly GCA_025674545.1). NCBI lineage: Eukaryota > Metazoa > Chordata > Actinopteri > Siluriformes > Doradidae > Hassar > Hassar affinis. The sequence goes on along the minus strand of JAOVYV010000040.1, from coordinate 22,248,355 downwards.
CTGCAGATTTATAGATGTTCATCTGGGTTTTTTGTGACCTCTTGAATGTGTTGTTGATTTGCTCTTGGTGAAATTTTGGTAAGATGGTCTCTCCTGCAAAGGTTCACCACTGTTCCAAGTTTTTTTTTTCCATTTGTAGATAACGGCTCTCGCTGTGGTTCACTGGAGTCCCAGAGTCTCAGCAATGGCTTCGGAACACTTTCCAGACTGGTAGATCTGTATTCAAATCTCTTTAGAAAGTGGCATCATGTGCTGCCTTCTTGAGGCCTGCTTCACATAGCCAGGCAGATTCTATATAAGTAATGTTTAGATTCAACAGGTATGGCAATAATCATGCCTGGGTGTGGCTAATGAAAGTAAACCCAACAGTCAACTGAATTGGGTTAACTGTTTGATTTCTTAGCTAACGTGCCAATTACATAATTCTCCACTGAGCCAGGTAGGAAAGCATGAAAAGCACTGTTCCTTTTTGTTTGTCTAATACAAAACATTGATTGATGATCTGAAACATTCAAGTGTGACAAATATGCAAAAATATATAGGAAATCTGGAAGCAAATACTTTTTAACAGCACTGTATGTAAATTTGATGTATCTGAAGGTAAATTGTGGATTGCTGTCTGGGACAAGTGATTGAGGGTTTGTTTCCACACAGCCAACGCTGTTGCATCATTTTACTGTTTATTTATGTAACAGGGACAGTATATGTAAATCTGTATTCAGTGATTGTTGTGCTGTCATATGACAGTTTCTAAAATCAGAGGCAGAGTAGTTTGTATGTCATTCTTGGCCCTCAAATCTCTGCTCATTTTTATGCAGGTTTGATGAATAAGGGCCAATGAATTGATCTCCAATGGGGATTCTAGTCACACAATGTAGATGACAAGCTATCAAGGATTTGGCTTTGGGCAACAACTAACATTTCACACTTACAATGGGCTAAAATCAGCAAACCCGTTCACTCATTTTTTTTCCCTTCTACTCCATTTATAAACCAATCACTAACACAATTTTACTGTCATTCAAAAAAAAGACATGACATATTATGTGTTTTATGCAATTTATGTGAAAAGTAGACATAAAAGCAGCGATTACATGGATTAAAGAGTTGAAAGTGTGAGCCTATAAAAAATCAAAACAGAACCAGTGACATAAAATGCAAAATGGAGGGACTGTTAATTATTAAAGATGTCCTATTATACTCATTTTTCATATGTTAAAACAGGTCTCTGGGGACTTAATGAAACGTCTGTGATTCTTTGGTCAAAATACCACAAGGATCAAATACTCCAGCTGTCTTCTCACCCTGTCTGCAAATGCTCCATTTCAGTGCCTATTACATTATATGATAATTAGCCAGTGCTCTCTCTGCCATGGGTTGTGCCTATACACATGTTACATAGACGCTGTGGTGGCCAATGGAACTAAGGTCTACTCTTTGTACTCATGTACTAATGTGTCTGCTGTTGTGGACAAGCAAAGACTGGCTGTTTTTTCTGGAAAAAAAGCACTGGATAAAAAGTAATGTTTACATTTCTCGACTGATTTTAATGCGTCGTTTTTAAATTGAAGGGTTTACGGTCTATGTGACATACAAAAAAAATTGTGTCCAGTTACTTTGAATCTTGGTAGTTAGGCTATAATCGCTGTTAGATGCTCAAGGAGTGTGTTTAGGCTTACACGAATTGAGCATATACGCACAAGTTTTTGGGACGTTGCCATTAAAAATAAAGTTTATCTACTCAGCTGTTCTGTCCTCTGAGGCTGGGAGCGATGTAGTGATGTGCACTGATGTGTACAGTAAACAGCAGTGCATTTCCTGTACATCTGCCTTAACTTCAACTTGATGCTGGAGCATATGCAGCTCGTGACAAATAAACAAACAAAAAATGGCAGCCCTTCACAAATGTGATTCTCAAGCTGTAGGTGGAGATATTCACTTAGTAGCTGGCAGATGGGTGGGTGCGCATTCCAATGATTTTTCATATGACCCAAGACACCATACAGACTCTGAACGGTGCATTTAAGCCCATGGTTTCTGAGACAGGTGGCACACAAAGAGAACGGATTGGTTTTTCATGTTTCAAAGTTGCCTTGCTATTTTCTTAATTATGCTTGCTGCACATCTTGGTAAGAATACAAACTAGTTTGCTAATGTTGCCATAAAATTTCCTTTAAAATCACCTGACGCCCGCCTGTAATGACATAATTTTGTTTCCACCCCAGAGAGGGCATTAACGAGATGGAATGAATTCTGTGTTTGTTCAACAGTTCTCTTTAAGGTGCACAGTGAATCCCTGATCCCATTGTTTTACACATTATTGTTTCTTAAATGTTGCTGATTTTTTTAAAGATCCACTTAAGCGTAATTCAGGCGTGGATAAATCAGTAGTCCAGGTGCCTGGGACAAGCCGGTTTTGTGTCCAGGCTACTGGTGATATATTCATGGCTGCCTGGAAGACAAGTAGGCTCAACAGCCACAAAAAAAAAAAACATACCTTTTGTTGGCCTTTACAAAACAAACCTGATATGTAGCTGTATATTTAAAGATATTTTTGTGTATAAAACCCACTTCCAGAACAATTGGGACACTTTCTAAAAATGCAATACAAAATGGAAATCTGTAATTTGTTAATTCATTTGAAGCTTTATTTTTCAGACAAAAAGACAAAAGAAAAGATTTTCAGTGTTTTCAATGTTAATTGATGCCTGCAACACACTCAAAAAGCAGTGATACATCACCTTTTCTTTTAATTATACTTTTTAATCATTTCAGAATTGTGGTTTACTAATTGTTGGATACTAAGATACTAATTGTTGCAGTTTTGCAAGGGAAATTTTTGCCAATTCTTTCTGTATACAAGACTTGAGCTGCTCAACAGTCCATGGTTGTCTGATTCTCCTCTTCATGATGCAGCATACGTTTGCATTGTGGCAATAGGATAAGTACACACACTGTAGGTGTACAAAGCCATTCTGCTGCAACTCGTCAAGTGAAAGTGAAGTGAAACTGAAACACCGACCTACTGTGCTTGCACACAGAGGAATTTGACCTCATCTAACCTCTCTGTGCGGTGAAACAAAGACACACTCACTTGTGAAGTGAGCATACTTGCCAAGAGCAGTGGGCATCCCAATCCACGATGCCCAGGGAGCTGCTGGGGGTTATGTGCCCTGCTCAACGGCCATGTCACTCGGTTAGGGGGATGGGATCCTTATCCAGGAACCTTCCTGTCACAAGGTACCTAAACCACAAACCTACATCTGCCCCCTAGAGAACTTGTTCACAATGAGGCCTGGCATTGTGCCTTTTCTTAGGAAAAAAATGTTGTCTTGATGCCAGCATATACCTACCAATAGAAGCCTCTGCATTAATGGTACAGATGCTGATTTTTGCACTGTTCATTGATAACAGTCTAGATGGTCTTTTTCATCTTTGGCACATCCATTCTGACATCCATTTTTCCCTAAAACAAGCTGAAACGTGGACTCGTCTGAACACAGAACACGTTTCCACTGTCTTTCAGTCCATCTCAGATGACTTCAGGACCAGACAACTCGCTGACGTTTCTATGCAAAATTAATATATGGCTTCCTCTTTGCGTAATACAGTTTCAGGTTGCATTTCTTGATGCAGCGGAGGACTGCGTTTCTCAAACAATACCCCCTGAGGGCTCAATGGTCACACAATAAGCAGCAATTTCCACCATTGGCCTTTGTGCTCTGAGATTTACCCTGACTCCCTGAATCTTTTCATGATATAGTAAACTGTAGATGGTGAAAGACCTAAATTCTTTGCAATCTTATGCTGAGAAACATTGTATTTGAACCGACTGACAATTCTCTCATGAAATTTGGCACAAAGTGGTGAACCATAACCCAGCCTTGCTTGCAAATACTATCTTCATGACATCACCTGTAACCAGTTAAACAGCTAATTGTGGAACCTTCAAGAACAGTATTACCTGCATAATCAAATTTCAATATAATCAAATCACATTCTGTTGTTTTTTTTTATATTTACAAAATACAATTAGGTTTGTCAGTGAAAACACTGAAAATGCTTTCAGTTTTTACTTCTTATTGCATTTTTAGAAAGCGTCCCAACATTTCTGGAAATGGGGTTTGTATATCTTAGACTTCTGTTACTCCAGGACACACAACAGTCTGTGTCGATTTACCCAGCTTCTCCTCTGCCAGTTGGAGATTTTGCTAAGGGAAGGGAGCTTGTCCTTCAAACATTTTCAAAGGTCAGCTGGCACACAGTGGTCAGAGTGAAACTGTCAGCCCTTACACATGAAGGCATCATCTGGTTAACACATGGCTAGAAATCGCTGCATCAAGTGGACAACCTCCCATCACATCTGCCTGGTAATTCCCAATATCAGTTCCAGCTAAAAAATAGTGTTTTTTTCATTTGGGAGATCCATGTCACTTAAGATATTGAAGTAGAAAAACTGAATTGATTAATTTTCTACATGCCTGAATTAAAGCCAAAAAAATGAATGTTGAAGATAGATTCGTCTCATTAGTGCAGCTCAGTTAGAAATGCCTGCATGCCTTATAAATAAGCTGAAATGCTTCAAAATCACTGTAGCTTGGCCAGACAATATGACACTCAAACTGAAGATGAACCCGCTTTTAGGCTATCTCTACTGAAAGAATATTTAACAAGCAAATAACAGTGTAGGTGTTATGTTCCTGGCAATTACTGTTCCATGAGTATACATGCGGTATGCAGATTAAATGTAAGCAGAAGGATCTTTTCTGCACCCTATCATACAGCATCAACAGGCTCATTTGTTTCTGAGTGTTAGAAACGCCTGCATCCCCTCCTGCGAGGTGGATGTGACAGAAATACTCCACAGCTGGCAGGAAGCCCTCGAGCAGATGGCCGAAGATGCTCACTGAGCAGCAGCCGAGTGGCCTGTTTTCATTAAGCTAATGAATGTCTGGAGCCCCTCTCTGGCTCTGCGATGAGCAATTTGGGCTTTATTAGGGACCATGGTTCAGTGTTAAATGAGGTTTGAAAAGACGCAAGCCACCCCTGCGGCGGTATGCTGGCAGGACAATGAATGATGGGCGTGGACAGACTGACAGAAGAGTTGCACAAGTGAAATGATGAACCTGATATCTCCAGTGTGAAGATGATTACTACAGACTAATCCAGGATCACTATGTGCTGATGATATCAAAGTCCAATTAAAGAGCCAGAATAGAGCCAAGAGTGTTGATATATTGTTATTGTTAAGTAAAAAGCACTTATCAGACAGAGCTCTGAATAAATAGTAATTCCTATATAAGGCTCTATCACTTGGGCTCAGCTGAATCCTCTTCTTCTTATTATTATTATTATTATTACTTGGGTTTTTTTGGGTTCAACAGTTCTCTGAACCTTTTCACTACACAAAAACATACATTTGTGTCAGATCAGAGTCCTGGCCAATCAACTTTTTAGCCACTACAACAAGACGCTGCGTTGTCTAATAGGGATATTTCCTTATGGTTAATTAAGTATGACACTCAAGGCTACACAGACACTCAGCTGGATTGGTATCAAGTATGAGGCTTAAATATTAAATGTACAGTTCATTACCCTCGGTTTACTCTGACTGCTGCTTATATTGTGAATTTTATTTTCAGGCTTGGCAGCCGAAATAGCTAAATAAGTGAGTCCTGTTTGGGCTTGAGATGTTCACTATGAAGTCTGAAATTCATTTATGCATGAGCAATAGCATAACAAACTCCCTCATGCACTTCCCCCTGCTCTACTCAGATAGTATGCAGGCAAATACATACTCACCGGCCACTTCATTAGGAATACCTATACCCCTTCTTATTCATGCGATTAACCAATAAGCCATATGTAGTGCAACGCACAGAGCACTGTCAATCGTTAGCGTGCCATCTCAAAGCTCCGTGCTCAGTGATGACTCTTTGCTTACAGGAATCGAAATGGGCATTTTCACATGTTACGTTGCCTCGTAAACCTCCAGTCACGGCTGCTGGATTATCATGGTGTTATCATATGAATAGCTGAATTTGTGAATGGGTGGTTTGCCCTCTGACTCATGGACTGAAACTTGCCTCTTGTTACTTACACCATTCAGGCATAACATTAAAACCACCCCCTTGTATCTACACTTTTTATCCATTTTATCAGCTCCACTGACCATACAGGTTCATGTTGTAGTTTTACACATAGAGACTGTAGTCCATCTGTTTCTCTGCAGAGTTTGTTAGCACCCTGTTATGCTGTTCTTCAGTGGTCAGGACCACCACAGAGCAGGTATTATTTGGGTGGTGGATGATTGTCAGCACTGCAGTGAGTCTGATGTGGTGTGTTAGTGTGTGTTGTGCTGGTATGATTGGATCAGACACTGCAGAGCTACTTTAGCACAAATTTGTTATTGATGTTTTGAGTTCTGCATTATTGAGTCAGTGCAATGAGATTTTATATTTCCAAAGATATCAAAAGCAACACATTACATAACAGACCACTATCCAGACAAAAAAAACATAATGAAAGCTGCTGGGTTTTGCATGCATTAAAAGAAGTAAGTGTGACAGTCAAAGTCTCCAGAAGAGCTGTGGCATATTTTCCAAGACGCTCAGTAAAACTTACCAGCTAATCACTGTACAGTACGATGCAGAAGTCTTAGGCACATGCAAAGAGTCGCTGTAAAGAAAAGATGCCTTAAAAATAATGAAGATGTTTCTACATAAAAGAAAACACTATGAAGTGCAGTAAACAGTAATAACTAAACTAAACTAAAGGAAGTCAATATTTTTCTTAAATAGTGTTCTCAGTGTGTGCAGCTTTCTAAGGAAATTAGCTTTTAAGTTTTACTGAGCGTCTTGGATTATCTGCCACAGCTCTTCTGGAGACTTTGACTGTCACACCTACTTCTGATTTGCAGGCAAAACCCAGCAGCCTTCATTATGTTTTTGTCTGAAAAATGTGTTACTGACATACAGTACAAACATTTTTGTGTAATTTTTTGTTGGAAGAATAACGTTTGGAAATATAATGCAGATTCTCAAAAAGATTCAATAGCAAAAGTATCTAAAAACAAAAAGGTGTCTATGACTTTTGCACAGTACTGTAGCTGTAATGCCTGAACTTGTGTGCTGTTGCCTAACACAACACATGCACAGGAAAGCATGCCACTATTACACGTGATTTTTTTTTCCCAATAACTTTGAAACGGACACTTACACAATCAGCATTCGACATTATCTAATACTTTACATTACATTTATGTATATGTAATACCTTTAAATTCAGAAAAATATATGCTTAAAAACATGCTTAAAAACCACATTTTGTCACTCATAGCAACCTATGTGCATATGGCAGCATTTTTTGCCTTTCACAGCCCGCCATAAATATACTTTCCTCCAAAATATAATCATTAAAATATTTCTAAGTTGCATTATTGTTTGCATTAATATACAAACAATACATCTCAAGAAAGAAACATCCTTCAGGCATGAGTCATCCATTATAGGTTAGAAAAAATGTGTATCAACATTTCATGTATGCTAATAAAATCTATGTAAAAAACTCAACCATGTTATTCATTTAAGTGCAAAATGGAGCTATTTTTCAGAGATCGAGAGATTGTTGAGAGAATGAAAGATTGTTGCCAGATATGGGCTTATTTTTTATTAACTAAAGTGATAAGGGCTAAATGGCAGAAATGGAACAACAAATGGAAAAACAAAATTTCTACATGGAACAACAAAATTGCCTGCCATCTTGTGTGTGTATTTTATTATAGCTTACAAGAATAATCACAAATAATAGAAGCTGGCAGGGTCATCAAATTTCCTATCATTATGCTCTATCATACCAAATTTACCTAGCATTCTGTTTCTATCTGACAGTTTGACTGGAAAAATAACGTGTTGCCACACCACCGGATTGAGAGTTGCTCTGATTGTTTGTTAGCAGCCATACCGGAGTGTTGCATGGATAGCTATGAATGTGCAAAATTGTGGGAAGTGAAATGCCCAGGACCATTACATGCAAATATTCTGTCAGAAGATAGCACTTTGTGTTAGAATGTTTACTGAGGAAAGACAACTAGTAGCTGGGTCATGTTTTTTGACCTGGTAGAAAAAGAAATCAAAGTCAAAACCATAAAAACAAGTCCATTTCTAGCTCAGTCCATTTCTACTTGCCAATAATACTTGGCATGAAAATAGCAGAGTATTATCCAAAACAGTGGCTAGGCATTTTGCCTTTGTTTGAGCTGGAGGGCAAACACCACTGCTGTGCTATATGGCACCAGATAAGTTCCCCAGCCAGACTGAGACGAGCAGTGCCAGATAAAGTATCTGTACTGCTGGGATGGATTCCTCATAGCAGGATTTTAGTCAAGGACTGAGACTGTTACAGCACTAAGAAGAGGCACAACTCAGCTGGAGTGAGTGTGTGGGCACAGGTATCAGCAGTGGGGAGGTTAGACAGTGTGACAAGTTACAGCACAGAAGGTAGGCCTTGGAAAAACAAAGTTGAGAAAGAAGAACAAGTAGAAAAAGGAGAAATTAAAGAGAGTCCCATGGACATTACTAAAAAGTAGGATAGTGTCAAAAGTACAGTGAGGTTTTTTTTTGCTTCTTTTAATGCAGGAGAAAGACACACAGAGACAGAAAAAATGAAAGAGAACAAAATGGAAACATAAGGAAAGATAGCTGCATATATGGAACAGAAAGACACAATAGAAAGCCTGCAGAGAGTGAGCTCAGTTACTAATTGAAATGTAGCATTAAATAGGCGTGGGGTCCAGTATTTAGAGCATTGATGTCCTAGCATGGAAAAATAAGATAAGAGAAAAAAGAAAAGGTAGAGGATAAATGACTATCCATTTATCCATGGTATTAGATAAGGATTCATTATCCTGCTTTTTAAAACAATCACCAACCATCTATTGACTGCTATGACCCTCTTAACTGACTCTTAACATCATAGCAATGGTTTACGGTGGCTGATAGTTAGTAGTTAACATGCAGAGTTTGTTTTATTTGAGCACACCAGTTTAGGGTGTTTGATCTACAGACTACTGCCTGGTAGTTGACTGACAGTACAAAGTGAATACACAAACATACATGCACTCATTCATTCTTCAGTATCTATTCTATATTTGTCAGGGTCATGGTGAATCCAGAGCCTATCTCAAGCAGGAAAGAGGACTAGAACCTGGATGGGGTGCCAGTCCATCATACAGCACTATGCACACACTTTCACACCTAGGAGTAATTTAGAGCAGTAGCATGTCCAGACCAATTTCGGAGGTGCAAATGCGTGGCACAGATTTAGGCATGAGGGCTACCATGAACAGTAAAATGTGAGAATACACGTCTTTTTGTAAACCTCATTCCAGACAGTAAGCCAGACTAGACTGCACACTCTACTCACTGCACCACATTGTAAAGGCATACAGTTGATACATATGCCGACTCTAGAGATTTGAGATTGAGACAAGGTCTTTCTTACTTAATAAGAAAGTAAAGACACTATATTGCCAAAAGTATTCGTTCGTCTGCCTTCACACACATATGAACTTGAGTGACATCCCATTCTTAATCCATAGCGTTTAATATGTCGGCCCTTTGCAGCTAGAACAGCTTCAACTCTTCTGGGAAGGTTTTTACAAGGTTTAGGTGTGTTTATGTGAATTGTTGACCATTATTCATGAAGTGCATTTGTGAGGTCAGACACTGATGTTGGATGAGAAGGCCTGGCTCACAGTCTCCACTCTAATTCATCCCAA
>JAOVYV010000040.1:22119442-22130572 GCA_025674545.1 Hassar affinis | reverse complement strand
TGGTCCAATTTAGCCATGAAACCTCCCACACTAAAATGACAGGTGTTTCAGTTTCATTGTCTAACACCTGTATATAAAGTATATATATTCATCTAGTGAATCTAGCTCTACATTCATGGTGCTAATGATGGCAGTGATCAGTCACCTCTGGGCCGGACTTCCTTTTCTCTGAGTCACTGATGGTGAGCAAGTCCCCAAACCTCTCATTTGTGATGAACTGCTGATGCGTGAGGACTAGGCCAGCATGTCGGCGTGATGCGATGTCCGCTTCCTCTTGTTCCCTCTTCAAACGTCTCTGCTCCTCCAGAATTTTCTGGACACAAAATATTTGGCATTGTTTGAAAAAAATTTTGTCTCAGTATGCATTTGCATAAAGCCAAAATACAGAGCTATATAAACATATAAATATAAAGTATAAATAATGAAGTTATATCCTGTTCAAAACTCATTTGTTTTTTTCTAATTAGCTTATTTCTTCTCGAGAGTTCAGGATCAAAAATCTTTAGCTTATTGCTAGTGTGAGAGAACTGTTTATTTTTAGCTGAAAGGTGCAGTGTGTAGGATAAGGATTTACTGTGCACTGAAGTGATCATGAAATAGCTTCATGTTTCTATATCCACATCCGGACAAATCTGGTTTGCGACTGGCTAGCCACCATACTTATACAGCAGTCAGCCAATCCAATTTCAGAATATGGATACTCCTAACCAATCACTGAGCAACAGGTGGGATTTGTCAGAAAATGGGTGGCAAACTGATAAAACAGCAACTTGCTACAAGACTTGCTACAAATTATCTGACATTATGCTCTAATCTGAGCAATAATACGAAATCTATCCTGTTTAATTTCTGACACTGCTAAATGCACATTAAACCTTCTATCTGGTCTTTGACTCTGCAACAGCGACCATAACATACTACCACTAATAAAAAGCAGGTAGAATGCCTAACCTACGTTACTGGCACCTGACCAACACCAAATCCTACACAGTGAATCTTTAAGGCTAGTATGAGAGGAATATATGTAAGTCTTTGGTTTGACATATGCAAGAGGAACATTCATTAATAATGCTAGTTTGAAGAAGACATAGCATTGAGGTGACTCTGACAGGATTGTTTATCCTTATTTATTTATAGATCTAGTCTGTATAGTAAATGTAATTATTTGTAAGTATGAACTGTGTGAACTATACATGAACTGTAATTAATAAAAAAAAAATATCAGAGCAAGCTAAACACAAACAAGTGATATTTTCAGTTTCATTATTTTTTACCACTATTCCAAAGCAGTTAAATAACTGATTATAGATAATCAAATAATCTGTACCATGAGAACAGTTTTGCCTATTGATAAGCACTATTTGAAGATAAAAGTATGTAGGATGAGAAGCAGATGGACACACCTCTTTGTCTCCGTAGCGTCTGCGCACCACCTCATCTGGGTTTTCTCCTTGATCTCCTTGGCTTAACGGCTGTGAGGATTCAGAGTCTGTTTGAGAACAAGCAAAGTAACTCTTTGTTCCCTTGATAACTAAACCTTAAAGGATGAATTTAGTGTTCTTCAGCATGAAGAGAGAGGACAGAATCAGGAAATACTCTCAGATACGATTTCCACACTCTTAACACCGTCACTGCACCAGTAATGAAAATGTTAATGAGGGTTATTAGTACAAGATATGACATGGATAATGCCGTTAGAAAGAACACACAAGTACAATGAATCACTAAACTACGTGAACATGCTGCATTCATTGCTGCAACTACTGGGTTGCAACCAATACACTATGTACTGTAGAAAACCATGTTGAAGTCGAGAGGGAAATGTTTGATGGTAAGCCACTGGAGGTTCAAAAAGGCATGAAGATTATCAAAACTAGAAAATCAAGTATGAGATAACATACATTTACATTCATCATGTGCAAATGTATAATACGAAAAGATCACAGTGACATGTGGAACTGAATGTCTCGGCGAAAATAAAGCAAAAATAACAAACAACTAACAGTCATTTCATCCATATGGAATGGATTAGCTGTATGGGTATGCAGGCCCAGACCATCGATAACAATCAATCATGGCCAACTCATGTTAGAAGGTCTTACTCTAATGGTTTATGAAACTAATTTTTATTTCAATGAATATATATACCAATCAGCCAAAACATTAGAAACCACTGACAGGTGACATGTATAACACTGATTATCTCCTTAGAATGGCACCTGTAAAAGGTGCAGCAAGGCAGCAAGCGAAAAGTCAGTTCTCAAACTTGATGTGTTGGAAGAAGGCAAAATGGGCAACCATTAGGACCTGTGTGACTTTGACAAGGGCCAAACTGTCATGGCTAGATGACTGGGTCAGAGCATCTCCAAAACGGCAGGTCTTGCAGGGTGTTCCCAGTAGTTCATTCATTCATTCATTCATCTTCTTGGCCGCTTATTCCTTTTCAGGGTCACGGGAGAGCCGGTGCCTAGCTGGCCACATAGGGCGCAAGGCAGGAACAACCCTAGACAGGGCACCAATCCATCGTAGGTTCCCAGTAGTTAGTACCTACCAAAAGTGTCCAAGGAAGGACAACCAATGAACCCAAGGCTCACTGCGTTGTAGGCTAGCCTGTCTGGTCTTATCTCATAGAAGCATAGAATGTAGCGCAGAACTAGACCATTGAGCAATGGTAGAACCAGGTGGCCTGATCTGATGAATCACATTTTCTTTTACATTGTGTGGATGGCTGGGTGTGTGTGTGTGCATCGCTTACCTTAAAAGAGGTCGCAGGATGCATTATGGGAAGAAGGCAATCCAACAGGCACAGTGTGATGCTCTGGGCAAGGTTCTGATGAGAACCCTGAGTCCTGGCAATCATGTGGATGTTGCTTTGACACGTACAACCTACCTAATCATTGTTGCAGACCAAAAGTCATGGCAACAGTATTCCCTAAAGGCAGTGGCCTCTTCCAGCAGGATGGCGCTCCCAGCAAAAACCTCAGAGTGACAAAGTGTTCAAGGTGTTTACTTGGCCTCTAAATTCGCCAGATCTCAATCAGATCGAGGATTTGTGGAATGTGCTTGACTAAAAAGTCTGATCCATGGAGGTCCAACCTTGCAATTTACATAAAGGATCTGCTGCTAATGTCTTGGTGCCAGATACCCTTCAGAGGTTTGCACACTTTCAGAGGTTTTCTGAAGTCCTAGAGGGGTCAGAGCTGTTTTAGCAGCACGAGAGGGACTTACACAATATTAGGCAAGTGGTTTTAATGTTATGGCTGATCAGTGTATGGTGTTTATCATTATATTTGGTTAAATAACCCTAATTATGTTGTTTGCTGTACTAGTAGTGTAATTTGATCGAACAATTGTAATAATGTTCTATGTGTTCAGCCTCGTAACCTTCTTGTACTTCAAGCTAAAGAGAAAACATGTTAGTGGTTTCCATCCACTGTCCAGTTCTGGGGTTTACTTTAAGACTACACAAATGTCTTTGGATTTAAATACATACTTAAAATGAATTTCTTTATACAAAATTAAAACTGAGATATGATCTTTGCCTCATACCGCACACTCGTACTGAACAAACTAAGATGAATATTACGTCATTCTACCACAAGATCACACAAAGTTGGTCACACACTGCACACCACTGACATGAAGAAAGTAAAGTCACATGTTAAAGGAGAGCAGACAGGAAAGAGAGATCAAAGGGGGATGAATGATCACAAATACAGCCATGGCTGATTGTGAACATGGACAGACTGACACTCGAGAGGTTCTCATCATAGCCACCTCCACAGTGGTTTTTATTGGCATCTGAGCATTCGGCATCGGTGAGGTCATCGCCATTGGCCCCCTCTGAGCCATTACTGAGCCTCTCTAGCACCACGAGAGAGGAGAGACGCTGCGGGATGATGGGTCGCAGTCTGGAAGAGAGTGCTCGACTCTCTGCGGTATCTCTGGCCAGGCTTTTTGCTGCTGAAAGTGTCTTTTTAGCCTGGAGATTGTGCAGGGTTTTTCTTAAGGAGAATGGTGCCGGACCCATTAATAATAAGTTTGTGGGAGGGCCTGATCTCTTCTCTGGTAGGCAGTTGCTGGCCTGCTGACGTTCGTGCCTGAGGATAGTGGTAAACCGGGTGTAGGAGGCAGGACAGGAGCCTTTACACTTGCTGGGTTTGAGGTGGAAGGGGAGCTGGTCAGGGTGGTGGATGTGGTGGTGGTGTTGGTGCCCTGACATTGAGGCATTAGGAAGTGAGAGACCACAAGTGGAATTTTCCTCTGTAGCATTCTGCACACAGCTGTCCTTCTGTTCTACTTTGCCATCAGTGTGAGAGAATAAGTCCATTCTTGAGCTATGGTTCTGGTTGGAAGATGCAACACACATCTCTGGCTCTTCACTTGCTGAGTGTGAAGTCTCCTCTTTAGATGTATGCTCCTTGCTACGCACTAAGGTACAACTGTCTACATGTGCTGCCCCTGGCGTTATTAAAGACTCAGCAGAAAGAGCTGACTGGAGCAAACAAGCCGCAGGGGTGGAGCTATGTGATGGGCTAGAGCCACTGGGTAGTGTAGGCATAGAGGCAGAGCGTGTCGGGGCAGTGTTGGAGCACTGAATGATACGCTCAAACTCCATCACGCGACAACTGACAGCATGACGGGGGACGTTTCTATATCGCTCAGCAGTGATATCAGCATCTGACCTTTCAAAAAGTGAAGCCAAGCTACGCACGCTGGCATGAGGGCTGAAGCCCAAAGATCTCGGCCTCTCTATATGGTGCATGTTCCTGTACAGGGTTGAAAATTCAGCTGTGCTCCTTACAGTTCCATTGAAAGGCCCATTTTTGACAGGCGTGCTACTTTTGCAAACAATTTCTTGCAAGCAGTTGGACTTGGTGTCTGAAATGAGCTCATGATACATGTCTGTTGTATCATTGTTTCCCGAGAGGCATGTCTCTTGCTGTAGTTCCTCACAGCTGTGCACTTTGGCCCATGCTGTTGCCTCAGCTCTCCTCTCCTGGCTCTCATCAGTAGAAGGGGCAAATTTAGGCTTGAACTTAGAGGGGAGGATTTGGGGAATGCAGGCTTTGGCAGCAGATAGGGAGTTTTTAGTCTTGTTCGGAATACCTAGTGTGCTACTGGCAAGAACTGAGCGACCATTTACAGAGGAGCATGGTGAAATCGTACAACCATTCCCACCTTTATAATCCAGGGGCAGGCATGCAGGGTAACAGAACAGACAGCAGGTTAGATTGTTCTCTCACTACATGAAGACAGACAGATATGCAATTACAGTGGCATAATTAATTTATTATAAAAAAATCAGTAAACATAGCAACACATGGAAATGGTGTAACAATTCTAAGTTCTAATCAGTTGCAGAGCACAGATAATCGTTGTGCTTTCATATGTTTTTTTCAAATCTTTCCAGAAGTCAAAAATTATTCTTAGAACCATATCTAACTTCTGAAAAGTAGTAGTAGAAAGACATGCACACATGTAATACATCACAAGAAACTATGATGTAATGGTATGACAAATAAAGTACTATAAATGAAATATATTTCTAACGTATCACTAAGACGATGAACCACCTCAGCTGGCACCCAAGAACAAAGCCAATGCCAAACGGTGACAGATCACTGGCTTCTTAAATATAATACATTAAAAAGCTGAATTCTTTCCCACTATAAATTTTCACAGTCTCTATTTGGAATGCACACATAAGTGCAAACAGCACATCCCATGGCCTTCAAAGCCTCTTTTTTGTAACACAAGGTGCAAGGCAGTTCCTGAGCTGGAACTGCACCATACATTAATCATAAATCCTCAGTTCCAGTTTTTCAGCTGCGCACAGGATCATGCTTCAGCTAATCATACACAGAGAGAGGATGACGCTCATGCCAGTGCTCCAGAACGAATAACGAAGAATAATACATACCATAACATGCTCACTGTTTCAAGTGAGCTTCAGCTGAGGCAATGTTTATATTGAAATGAAATCCTTTACAGTTTGCTTCCCGACTAAGCCAAAGCAAATCACGATTAAAATCACTTGGTTACTACACTTGGCTTGCAAGCACCAACAGACAGATGCAACTGTTTCCTATTCTAAAGTTGCTCCCAGATAAAGCAGACATGGGTTTCCTATGACCCCTTCCACAGTCTCCTGTGCCTCAGTCAGTCAGGCAAACTGTCAGCTGTGGTAACACACTTACATAACGGCCCCTCTAATGGTTTCCATAAGTCTCTGTGACATTAAGGAATCCTGAAACAAGGCTTTATGTGATCTCATAAAACTCTCTTCCCTACACTTAAGCCAAAGGAATCTTGTATTACCAGAAAACACTCCAAAAAAATTTAGGATATGAAATAAAATATAGACAGAAAAATCACTCACTAATAGAGGATAGCAAGAAAGTAAGACAACACCGCCCATCACATATGCTGCTACTAGAGGAGTTTATACTGCATTAAACTCTCTAAACGACCATTTACTGAGGACCTATCAGCACTGAGAAAACACAGGTATCACTCAGACACACTCTGGATGCACAATATAATCCCAAGTGCCTATTAAGATGATTAAATGTCCAGTGCAAAATCTAAGATGAATGTGTTCACTGTAATGACTTTAAAGAGAGGGCAAAACTGCTGTTGAATTCTCAATTCTGATTGGTCAGTAGGTCTCGATTAAATTTCTGTAACAGCGGCTCTGACGGCTGCATTTTTTGTCTTAGTAACTTCAAACTTATGATATGCCATTCTTTAATAAACAGTTGTTACTGTGGACAAATTGCTGTGGAGCATTAAAAGAGCAATAAAACACTTCAGGATTTGTCTCCTTTTGGGTGGTAACAGGAACTCCTTTTCTCCATAATAGCATACCCTGTTGTATTTTATTCCTTAATTAATATACATACTAGAATAATTAAGTGCGAGATTAACATCATCACCTCTCTGAATGTGGATACTGAAGACGAATGGATAATTAAAATACTAAACATGACCATGCGTTTTACATCAGCACATAATAGCTAATAAGGGAACTAACTTTCGGCAGAATTCAGCAGCATGCAGTAGATACTGTGTTTTATCTCCGAATAGTTTAGAGATATTCACTTATAAGTAGTGCTGTGTTAACTATTAGAGACACAGCCCTCGTCTCCCCTTGTGTACCCCATTTCCACCCTCTAAGGTCACGTGTAACTCGGATTCCATCCTCTGACCTCAGTGTGACAGCTGACTTCCTCATGCTCTGGCATCTCTGCATGCTCGGCATGTCCATCCTACCCCCGCGGCTCCAGTCACAAACACCAGATCCCCACATTAATCTACAGCAGCACCAGCTTTTCTTCACACTCCATATCAGAGCAGTCAGCAGAGCCGGCGTCAGGCTCCGCTGTCAGGGTCGAGCGATGTGAAAACTTCCCGGCACGATAAGCGTACAAGCCGAAATCACGGTGCTCTGTATTTTGTGGTATGTCATTAAGACAATGACATGACCTTAAATCACACCTAAGTGCGCAGGTATTGAATTATTTAGGTAAAGAAACTACTGGCGTATGGTGGGCTGTTAACAATCTCTTTCTTAGCATGATCTTCAGTGTTCATACAGCATAAGTAATGTAGATTTAACACAGTATGAACCTAATTAATATGTTCGAAGTTGGGCACTTATAAAATATGCCCACTGACCTGAGTTGAACTGATCATCAACAGTCAGTGTCATGTCATTTTTTCTCACTTAAGTGGACATTTAGTTGTGAAGAATAGAACTGTAATGTACAGTAACTAGTTAAGACACATCAATTATGTCAGGTGTTAATGGCGCTAACATTGCTGATGGAGTTTGTGGTGTGTTAATGTAGATAATGCTCGTTAAAAGAAACAAAGCTATTGCTCGTCATCACAAAGTTCAGAAACACCATTTTTGTTTGGTCATGTTCGTCTGACCTGTTTTCACTTTTAGTTTTTGTCTAGCGCTAAAACTAGCTTTTCAATGTCATCATTGGTACACCATATTGGTAGAACGTCATTCCAAAAGTCCAAATGTCTTACTCCAGACCTGAGACACTGAGCACAGTTACCTACTATATCAGCTGTGTGTCTGGACCTTAAAGCCTCCAGTTGAGACACAGGCGACTAAAGGTCAAGCCAGACATCTGTTAGGTGTCAAGTGTGAAAAAAACCGTCAGCTTCAAGGGAGCACAGTAAGACAAATGAGCATTGCTGCTCTAGCGTTATTGTGGAGAAGGAATGTGATGATAATAAGATGAGCAGGGTTAAAAGGAGAAGCCATTCTTCTGCTCGAGCTTAGCAGACCATTAATCCAAGTGGCAACATAAACGTATCCTATGCATGATTACCAGAAATACACACAACGCATGCAAAGCATATAATCTAACTCACAGAAGCGTTGTTGGCTTTAGGTTTAACAAGGGCGTTGATGGGTAGTGAAGGACAGTATCCTACCTTTAGAAGAAGTACTGGGATGGCGTTTGTTAAGTGCTCGAAGGCCTTGCAGTGGGATGTCACCACCTTCCAGGACGCTTTTGTAAATGTGCCGATCGCATTCTGGAGCTGTGTGCTCAGCGCCAGCCGAGCCACTCTCCTTCCCCTCCACGCTGGGGCCTGGTTTACATGCCGGGCTGGGAGCACACAAAGAGACAGACAAAAATGATCAACAAGTCTCTACAGACCTGATTAGCAAACAGTAGCATGTTTATTACAGTATCAGAAATACAAAATGAAAAGCAGAGATCTTAATTGAAGTATTTTACAGGTTGCTTGAAATGCATAGTATTTAGAATGTTACAGTGTATATTATTCTATTACCTGTACTACTGTATATATATATTATTGTTCTATTATTCTAGCAGGTCAGGAATAACTTGTGTGCAGTTTTGGAACAATCAAAGAAGGACATTTAATTTAACACCAATACATATTGACATATATTCTAGCCATGGATGATGTTGGGAATTATTTTTAGTCCTTCAGGGACTAATGTGTTTCTGATAAGCCTACTAAGCGAATCTCTTGGCTCTCTTTCAAGCCTGAGTGGTTGCACCTTGATATTGATGAGACAGAAACAGCTGCTTTATTCCTCATCCAGGCATTCCTGTGAGGCCAGAGGTTCAGTGCTTCAAAAATGTGTCTAAAGCTTCCCACATGGAGTTCACAGTGTACATTTTCCATGGATGCTCCCCCAGACTATGCTATTTGGGATATGAGCCTGTTAGATTATGCACTATAAACAACTCTGGTAATAAAAAAAAACACAATACACCAGTAAATTTGTCTAACTCTAAACAGACCCAGGTTTATATAATAATAAAAAGAAGTGCACAATAGAGAACACGTTTATAAAACGATTTTATTTAGTGGTGGGAAAAAGCTAGGCTATACTTAAACTAAATATAAATGCACACAGGAAGAAAATAAACAAATGATTTGAGAGTAGGTTTAAAGTGCAGGAATGATTTCAGGCTCTAAGCTGAGGTCAGTGGTCTGCTTCACTTTTATCCCTGAAGGCTGTTTATTCACTAGTGTAATGAGCACGGAGTCAGACCACATCCCTCAAACACACCCTCCTTTCATTGCAGCATGCATGCTAAAAGCATTCAGGCTAAAATGTTTGGCACATTTTATTTCACCAGAGCTACAACCCGACAAAAGCATTACTGTTTCAACATATACTTTAAATAGCGTCTTGGGTGTTGTGAGATTATACATAATGTGGATTGCATGAAACTACAAACAATTAGAATACACAAGTATAACTGTCAATTTTTAAAAAACTTTTAAAAAAGTCGGAATAATTAGATGTAATTATTAGACGCCAATAATTAGACACCAAATAAAGTGAGAGAAAGAGCAAGAATAATGAAATTTCATCTAAAGAATGTGAAAGTGATGAAGGCTGAGAAATTTTGCGCCTTTATCACAAGATATTGTCTAATGAAGTGGATTGGTGAGGTCTAATTATGTGATATTGTCGACCAAAAAAGAAGCAGCAGAATAAAAATAGTCAAAAACTAGCTAGCTGCAGCATTCATAATAAACAAGTTTTAAGTCATAAAAATGTTTATGTTTTTTCACCCAATTTGTTCACCCAATAACAAAGCAATCTAATTTGAGGGTGGCTTTGGATGAAGATGTTGGTTACCTTCTTCTTCTTCTTCTTCTCCTCCTTCTGTTTGATCACCAATTTTTGGTCAACAATCAATCCCATATACTTAGACTTCACTAATCCACATGATACTAGGGTTATAGCTCTACATATCTGATATGGAATATAAGGTTTGTGTCCCAAGGTGTGTTTTGCCCTTCATGCTAGGGCGCCCTGAAATGGGGTAGGCTCAAAACACTTTTTCAGCAATAGCTCATAAGACTTTTTATGGCAAGTTGGCCTCTAGGAAGCACATTACCCTAGCTACTTATGATTCATGTATGGAACAGTACCACCTATTGAATAATGTTCAAAGCAAAAATCTAGCAGTTTACAAGATCTGTCTCAATATCTTGTCTTGTAAAGCCTCAAACGTCAAGAAATTTCACACCCGCCATCATTGTACAGACACTTGCCAAATTTCATGAAATTTCGTCCATTGGGGGCACCGCAACTGACACATTTCAATTCACCTCGTTATTGCTCTTTCCTTCACTTTATGTGGCGGACGTAGTCTACACCGTTATATGATAGATTTAGCTATCTTTAATAAGAGCCTGACATATTTACGATAGAGGTGGTCCTCTGGATTTAGGTAACTGAAACTGATTTGTTAAGTTAAAAGTAGTCAGTGTAAAAGACATGCAGAAGATTAATAATGGCTTTAATGAAGGCTTTATTTCTCATATTCTACAATATATGATTGCTTCTATTAAAATGGAACATTTTATACAAACTTACTGATTCAATTAAGTTCATATGAATTTATTGTTGGATGTATGAACATTTTTTTTTACTTTGGCTGTAGTGTATAAGGAGACCGATGTTTAAAAATGATTATTATTCCTAAGTTTGATGCATTTCATTCATTCATTCATTCATTCATACATTCATTCATTCATTCATTCATTCATTCATTCATTCATTCATTCATTTTCTTAACCGCTTATTCCTTTTCAGGGTCACAGGAGAGC
>JAOVYV010000040.1:22099182-22119342 GCA_025674545.1 Hassar affinis | reverse complement strand
TTTAGAGACACCAATCAACCTAACGTGCATGTCTTTGGACTGTGGGAGGAAACCAGAGTAAACCCATGCGGACACGGGGAGGACATGCAGACTCCACACGGAAAGGACCCAGACCACCCCACCCGGGGATCAAACCCGGGACCTTCTTGCTGTGAGGCGACCGTGCTACCCACCAAACCAGCGTGTTCCCCAGTTTGATGCATTTGTATATGTAATCTGATAAAGTCCTAGTTAATCTCAGAAGTACTAAATACACTGTTGACTTTGCCGTCAATCAGTATAACCAAACAGAATCTAAATGTAATGACTTGTGCCTGATTATACAGGCTATGTAATATGATTATAGGGGTTGTGTAAAGTGCCTGATTGCACAAGCTACGTCATTCACCAACCACTAAAAGTGACACAGACACATATGTGAGAATAGTGACAACCTCTATAACACATCAGATGTTTCACAGCATGCGGTGATTATCCACGTGGTGCCAGACGCCTGAGGAACCTGAGCGTCTGCCTGTCAGTTGCTAGACTGAAGATGATCTTACCAGACTTACGAAAGAATTAGAGCTTGGTCAAATTTCACTATGCACATACATGAGAGGAGCAAGAAGACTTTCAATATAGTGGAAGGTTCAGCCTCTTTTATGGATCCTCCACTGGACAGAAATACTTGTATTGTTCTAAAAATGGACTGCAAAAATGCTGGGTTTCAGTCTCAAATCCCATGGCAGTTCAGGAAGGACCATGTGAAAGCATATCATCCTCCACCTCCCCTGTTTAGATCAGAAGGCTAGCTGGTCTCATGTTCTTGTTTATAACAAGAAACGTGGAATCTGCACCATGTGGCTTTGGAAGAAAACAATCAGACCTTTAAAAAATCCTCTAAACATCCTCTAAACGTCAGTGGCCACCAATGTTCACCAATGCCAATGCCGCAGATCCTTAAACGTTACATTACTTTGAAAATGATTGCTCGGGTGGTGTCATTTCCCAAACATCATTGTCTACAATGTATAATGCTGACCAAACACAGCGAACAAGTTACAATGACACTCTGTATGTTTCTATGCCTATAAATATGACAACAATGTCAAAATTACTAGTTTAATATAGTCCATGGGCGTGTACACAGAAAACATTAAAGAGCTTTGGCATTTAAATTGCATCCTTTAATGCTATTTTTTAAGGCAGGCCTACATGGCACCATGAGCGTTTTAGCACAGGAATGGAATGTTCTCCCCATGGGCTGTCAGGGATGTTTGTAGTACTTTCTGCCATTAGACCATAGAACAATAAAAGCAATGGCTCTGGCAGGCTACGAAAGTCTTTTAACTCTGTCCCATTAGCACCAGAAATCAACACAGACATAAACAAAGCATTGAGACGTAATGTAAGTATGTTCCCAGTAGTGTGACTGCTCCCTGAAAACTGTATCAAATGGAAAACATGAGCCTAATAAAAAAAATCTGCACTCCTCCATGGGGCAAGATCAGGGTTTTCTACAAAGGGGAAATTCTACAAAGCCAATTTCCAATGGATATGAGCACGCGTATCTTTCCACAAAAGACATCCAGGTGTTATTTTCAGTCACTGGCCTCAGCATGGAATAAATCATCACATACTATCCATTCCCTCATACTATCCAGTGAATTCCACGCCCCTAAAACACACACTCACACACGCTCGTGTCAAGCTGTACTGGTATTACTGGGAGGTACTCAGGAAACTCAGGGGTGGGGGGACAGCGGTGGTCTCCTCTGTCCTGCTGAGAACAGACAGCTATTCTTCTACGTGAGCGCTGGAAATGAACAGGAGATGAGCATGCAGAATGTAGCGACAAAAGGGGAGGAAAAAAAAACACAACAAAGCACAGACTTACTATTGCTGCAGGTCGGAGGCTGTTTCCAAGGGAGTGAAAGAGGGGGCACTCTGCAACAAACCAAACAAAGAAGTCATTGATAGCTCCACAGGCTCAACTCTTCTGGCAGTTAGAAAAAGGACAGGGCACGTTAGTCGGGCAAATTCACAGTCGCCTCTGACTCCAGTCTCCTGTGCTCAAAGCTTTAAGTCGTAAGGTCCTCTGGACGATGTGCAGCGTACGGAAGCCAGCGAGTATTTTGGCCCGCATGCAAGTTAGGGGCAAAACAAGCGGCTGGAAGTGAGGGGTGGGGTTAGTGAGCAGTCTGTGGGGAGGGGGCTGTCAGCTGCGCAGCCAATCAGCTCCTGTCTCTTACTCTAGCCTCTCTATTGTCTGCTATGGAGTCACTCTCATTATGGGCTGACCAGACTGGCAGACAATTAACCAGCTGGCGTGGGAAGGAGGCCAAATTACACGGGCAGGCACACACACAACCACACACACACATTCACACGCTCACATTTTCAGAATAGCATGCATTGCGTAAACCCATATCTGACATCCTGCACATATGCACAGAGGTGTCATTAATAGTGTGCAAAGGGAAGTTTTCCTCTGACCGTGCTTGTTGGCACATGTGCCGGGCCAATAACGTGGGGGTGGCCGTTATTACCAGGCAGCAAATCCAAACGGAAGAGAACAGACATCCACTCAGCAGGGCCGCTGCGCTTTGAATGGTTTAGCGCCAGCTAAATTTAGGCCGCTGTTTCTGTTGCTTTTCCCCAAGTGGACGTCACAGTGCACAAAAATAACGTACCTCCGGATAAAAGCACAACTGTTGTTTGCAAATATGATTGTCCAGACGTGACCCGCTTAATGTCTCTTTTCGGGGGAGAAAAAGGCGTATGGGTTCACACACCCCCAGGTACATCTTTCTTCTCTTATCAACAAATAAATAGATGGCCCCTGTGCTTACGTCAGTCTCACCGGTTGCTGGGGTAAGAAGGGTCACAAATAACCTCTGGACATGAATGTCGAGCTTTGTATTAGAATTTCAATCTGGCAGGTCTAAAGACTCTTCTATTTATAAATTCACATGCTCCAGAAGCTTCATTCTTCAAGGACAACTGACATATGTAGCTACTCATACCAGTGCCAAAAGGCTCTCCTGTTCTCATCCTGCATGTCTATTTTGCTAATAGTAAATGAGAGGCAGGTCACACTCTCGGATCCCGTGTGCTTAATCAGGCTTGGTGTTGGTGCAGCAAAACTGCAAACAGGAAGTATGCTCGAGGGCCTTATCTGAAGCAGTCTATTGCTGTCAAGATAGATAGCACAAATATGGTGAGCAAAGGACCAGAAAGGGAATGCCAATTACATTATGTCGTTCCAGCACTATGACGACTGCAGTAAATATAAATCACTTTTCCTTTTATCTATCTATAGTTATTGCTCTGGAAGCCTGTTGATTTTCCCTTCATGATACAAAGTCCCCAGTAGAGCTGTAGCAGATTCTCCAAGACGCTCAGCAAAACCTCAAAGCTAATTTTCTTAAAATACTGCACACATTGCACATACCTGGCAACACTGTTTTAGAAAACATTGACTTCCTTTAGTTTATTACTGTTTGCTAAACTTCTTTTATGTAGAAACATCTTCATTATTTTTGACGGCATCTATGATATACAGCGAGTCTTTGTATGTGCCTAAGACTTCTGCATCGTACTGTACTGTGATTGGCCGGTAAGTTTTACTGAGGTCTTGGAGAATCTGTCACAGCTCTTCTGGAGACTTTCACAACACATCACACTTAATATCGGTTTATAGTTGCATTTATTGTTATAGAATGTCCACGAAAGAATTTGGGTCCTGTTATCCTTTTACTTATGTTATAACAGTATAACCGTATAACAGCCATTTCCTCACCAGACTCGTTTTTCTCTTTTAAAACTAATACGAAAAATGTAGCTTATCATGTTACTAAGAAACCACAAAGTCTTTCAGAATGGTTACAGAATGGTTACAGCTTTACCACTGACTGTTACTGTTTACTGCCAAGACTAGAGACTCTTTCCACTTGCTACTTGACTTTTTTTTTTAATAGAATGCTTCCACATATCAACAAACATTATTTAAAATCCAGGTACATAAAAAGAAGCTGCCATAAAAGTCCCTCTGTATGTTATTACAGAAAAAAATAACATACAAGGTCTGTCCAGAAAGTAATGAGAACGAAATTCCTAAACTATGTAGGGCTTATGCATGGGGATGGTGGTTCAAGGTCAGTTAGGGTGGGATGTCAGATAAATATTAGGAATTTTTGCAGTTACATTCTAGTCTTCGCTGTGCCCAGACGTCACTGGAACAATGCAAGCAAGATTGGAGCAATGGTACATAATAAAATTCTGCGGGACAATTGCTAAAAGTGCATCAGAAACTCATGAAATGTTGAAGAAAGTCTACCGATGACACAAAGCTTTCAACAGAGTGCTCACAGGAGATGAATCATGGGTGTTCGAGTACGATCCTGAGACAAAAAGACAAAAAGTGCTGAATGACACATGACAACATCACCTCACCCAAAGAAATCTAGCATGAGCAAGGGTTTGTCCATAAAGAATTCGTACCAGAAGGCCAAATGGTTAACGGAACATTTTACCTTGGAGTTTTAGAACGTTTGAGGAAGAGGGTTTTGAGTGGGTGCTGTAATTTCACTGACTGTGAGAGAATTTCTGGCTGAAAAAAACAATCCAGTTCTTCCACATTTACATTTACATTTATGGCATTTGGCAGACACCCTTATCCAGAGTGACTTACATTTATCTCATTTATACAACTGAGCAGTTGAGGGTTAAGGGCCTTGCTCAGGGGCCCAATAGTGACAGCTTGGTGGTGCTGGGGCTTGAATCCCCCACCTTCTATTCAGTAACCCAACACCTTAACCACTGAGCCACCCCTGCACATCCACCCTATAGCACTCACTTGGCTCTATGTGATCTCTTATTGTTCTCCAAGATTAACATTTGAAAGGCCACCACATCCAGAGAGCCACATTCTCATTACTTTCTGGACAGACCTATTAGAATGTGTGCATTAATATAAATCTGTGACTTGTCTTGCAGTTGGAATTACAGTCAGACCTGCTATTATATAAAATTAATCAACACCTTCTCAACAATCAGATTCAAGAATATAACAGCACTCTGGGATACTTAATATAGATATAGCAGATTAATAGTTGAACTGTCATTCGGGAGGTTTATTACTGCACCAGAACTGTAAAGCAGTTAACTGTAACTGCTAAAAAAAATATTGTCAAGAATACATCATAGGGAAGCTGTTTTCTCCCTTTCCGTCTCAAGCCCTTGGGTTTCTTATGAGAATCTTCAGACTGCAACCAACCTTCCTAACTTTATAAAGAGAACAATTTCTCTTTCAGAATCAATCACACATATTTTAAAAATATTCAGATTTATAAGGCCAATTATAAAAGCCCGTAAGAAAGTCATTTACAATTGGCTGCCTATCGCTATAGCAATCTGTACTTTTTCTTTATCATCTATTAAATAAGTGTTTAACTTTGTGTGGCCTTCATAGTCTCCTAATGCTCTTATAGTTAACATCAAATATCACTCAGCAGGAGGCATGAGAGATTAGCCACCATTTAACACTGTCTCGGCATCATCGGAGAGTTAAATTCCTTTGCTCTGACTACCAGGGCTCGCCGGTGGAACAGTGTGCTAACATTGTTGGTCTGTTTTCATGTGCCTGTTTCCTAACAGGTGTTGCAGATGACTCAACAAAATTTACTACTTTCCTGCTGTATAAATAGCCTACAATGTAAGTCAGGGTGATATGCACTTCAGCATCACGCACAGGCGGCACGACGAGGAGCCATGATTTCATCTATATAAAAAATAAAAACCGGGCATTTTTCTCTCTCTTCATGTCCTCTCTATGAAATTACCTGCTCACTCTGACAGCTGGAACACTATAAAAAGAACTGACCTAAAATAGCTGTAAACATGCCACAGAAAGGAAAAAGGGCCATCATGGGGGAAAGGGAGGGGGACATAGCAGATGATGGTAAACATGACGACTAGCCTCAGGTTGCACACTGAGGTGGGGGGGAGAGTGGGTCTGTGACACCTCTCTGTGAGTCAGTGACAAGCGCCAGGCTACAACAGTCACGCTTCTCGCACATAAACACCACGCGCAAGCATGTTTTCCCTAAATGAGGTGCCGCCTGGTATCAGTGGTGGTAGACTACACGCAACCAAATGGATCAGAAATACATTGTAAACCTTGGCACAGTTTCCTTCATGTCTCAATAACCTGTTCAACTGAAATAACATTCATTTGAGGCAGCTTTTCTGACACTGATAAGCTTATACTCCCTGTATCAATAAGTTAAAAAAGTTAGGAAAAATGTTTGTTTCATGATAACAACCGGCTCACTGAACATTATCCCGCTTATTACACAGTGACTTACTAAAGGAATCAAAAAAGGAATTTTAAAAATTAAAAAAAAAAATTTTGATTTTACTGATTTACAAATTATTTTATTTGATACCCATGTATTAGCCTACTTATAAATCATAATTCACCCCCAAATATATTAAAATTAATACTAGAAAAATCTTCCATGATGTTTTCTGATGGAGTAACCATTTTGCCACAGGGTGTCATGAATTAACTGATGTTATGAACTTGATTATTAAAGCAACTAAATTTACCGGGTTTCTTTCTGTGGATCGATGGGATTGGACGATATCCTCCGGTGGTCTGTGAAGAGAAACGCGCCCATAGCAACAGTCTGTTACTGTATTTCTGAATACAATTTATAGAATGCCTTGCCTGTCCGATCTGAATTGGGTAATGACCATATTGTGAATTACTTTTTCACATAGGTGATTTATACAAGTTTTGAATAAATCTTTAACGTCAATACATGGAACGATCGTTTAATAGCTGCATTTTGTGCTTACTCTGATGTTGTCTTTGTTATAATAAAATGAGTTGAACGATCTGCAACATTTAAATGTGCCAAATTAGCAAAAATAGAAGAAACTGGGAAGGGGCAAATACTTTTTCATAGCACTGAAAAATAATACAGTAGTTGGTTAGCTAATTATGAGTATTACTATAGTCCTCTCCTGAAATAGCATCATCAATAGCACACCCTCGACAAAAAAAATCAGCAAGCTGTTAGGCCTAAACTTTTGGCCTATGAGCTGTTGCTTCATCCTGCAGAAGAGATATCTGACAGCTTTCCACAGCACTTTATTTTTCTCAGTGTTTTCACACAGCTGTGTGCTCCTGATTTTGAAGAGTCTGCCATATGTGCAAAATAACTGGTATGGCTAGATAAAAACTTTGACTGAAGTGTGTCTCACCATCATGACGTGCATTACATTTAAGATTTAAGACATACACACCAAATAATTTAAAAGTTTTTAAAACTTTTTTACGGTTTACTTTCTTTCTCCAGTCATGGAACATAGTTGTCCGAATATAAGGCAACTACCACTAAAAAGCCAGGCATGAAATCTGCTGATGTGAGGTGAAATGTTAGTCCTCCACCTCTACTTTCTGATCTCACATACAGGTTTTGTGTATTACCGTTAATAAAACAGCATTTAAATTTGATTAGATTTGGAATTATGTAGTCATGGCCATGTCTAAATCCTTTCTCTTACTATACTTTTGTTCACTTTACTAAACTGCTTGACAACTGTCTGACTCAAGCATACTGGCTCAAGTAGTGTTCATGTAATTCACAGTGTAATGTATCTTCACAAACACATCAGCATGTGTACTTTCAACACATCCAGCCATAAAATGAAAAAAAATCTCCAAGCTCCAAACATGGCACGCGTTTTCGGGAAGAGTGAGACAGGACCGGGACATGGACTTCGTGCTGATGTCTGGATACTGAGACTGACTCAGAGCTGAGGTTACACATAGCACTGATGACAGACCGGTGTTAAATACCAAACGTCTGAGCAAATGTGGAGGAAAAATTATATCATGCTGTTCAAGGCAGAATAATTCAGCAGCCACAGGGCTGCAGTCATGGACAGCTGGAGTCCAGCATGGTTTGGTGAGAACACCACATTTAGTAGCTGTGTTAAAGCATCACTAATCTCTGCTGCTCATTAGTCATTCTCTGTTGGAGTTTTCAACCCGTGTATGCTAATTCAGGAAGAATGTGGGGCAACATGGATCTATTAAGAACACTTCAGGTTTATCCTTTACACATGAGACTGAGATTTTTCTATTGAAGTCAGAAGAATTTGTAAAATTTGGCTAAAAGATCCTCTCACATTTTTGCTGTTTTCAATAAAAACATCTGCCCAGAGATTTTTGTAGCACTACACAGCCACCGTGAACTTGACTATAAAATATTACATCTAATCAATCAGGACAAGGAAGTCAGGACAATGATTTTTTTTAAAAAAATCCCTGGCATTCGGGCATTGTAACCCAGGGATTTTTTTGAGGGTGTGACTTTGGAGGGAGTACTGACATTCAGAGAACATATTCTGAATTTGGAGCTCCAGAATCCTGAAGTGAAAAGCACTATATCCCGCTCACCATAGGGTTTATTGTAGGACATGTCACTGTGCCAAAGTGCGAACCACTGTGCTATCCACTCTGTCAGAGCTGCTGACAACGCTGAACAGGCGCCCTGCCACTGAAAGTCTAGTACTGGCCTTTTCTTCCACATCGAATGCAATCTATTGGCTAGCAAGAACGGAAAAACACCTACAATACAAACTGTAAAAGCCTAATAATTACAGGGCTGACCACATCCTAGGAAGGACATGGGAGAATGGTTGAAGCAGCTAGACAAATGCTAGAAGATGCCAGCTGATTATACCTTGTTCCTTGAAATACAACATAGGAGGCAGATAGGAGGCAAGAGCATAGCACATAGTCTCAAGCTGAATCAAGCCTGTTGTGGTAAATAATTATTCTGATGTTTTAGATTAGATTAGATTAGATTAAAGAGCATCAATCTGAGGAGTGCTGAACCACCATCTTGATTTATATCTTGATCCATTTAAACTTTTTACATTCATGGCATTTGGCAGACACCCTTATCCAGAGTGACTTACATTTATCTCATTTATACAACTGAGCAACTGAGGGTTTAAGGGTCTTGCTCAAGGGCCCAACAGTGACATTGGGGTGGATTTGAACTCACAACCTTTGGGTCAGCAATCCAACATCTTACCCACTGCCCCCGATTCATATATGAGCATTGGTCTTGAGATCTTTCCGGTTCACATTTTAAAACATATTTAATGAAATGGAAATTCAGTAAGACACAGAATAGCAAAATGAAGAACATTTATTATGGGTGATAATGCTAGGGTTTGATGACACAGTTCTTAGAATACTTGCTAACAAACAAAAGTCAATGAGATTGATATATCTACAATCTTTGTCCATTTTATAATACAGGTGCACGTTGTAGTTTTAGAGTCTGTGGTCCATCTGTTTTTCTGCAGACTTTGTTATCACTGATCTTCAGTGGTCCTGAGGACCCCCACAGAACCGCCACAGAGCAGGTATTATTTGGGTGGTGGATGATTGTTAGCACTGCAGTGTCCCTGATGTGGTGGTGGTGTGTTAGTGTGTGTTGTGCTGCTCAGATTGGACCAGATACAGCAGTGCTGCTGGTGTTTTTAAACACCATCAAGGTCACTGCACTGCTGACAATCATCCACCACCCAAATAGAACCTGCTCTGTGGTGGTCCTGCATAAAAGGGGGCTAACAAAGTCTGCAGAGAAACAGATGGACTACAGTCTCTATCTGTAAAACTACAGGGACAGTGGAGCTGATAAAAAGGACAAAGAGTGTAGATACAAGGAGGTGGTTTTAATGTTATGGATGATCAGTGTATTTACCAAGTTGTTTGTCACAGTATGCATAAACAATGTCAGAAAGTAGAACTGCTAAAATGTCATATCTTTAGTGCTTTGTTTGGTTAATAACCTGCTCATTAATCTGCTAATTTGTGTTTTGTATAAGTTAGCAGTCAACATTAAAATGTAAAAAGCACACAGAGATACTGACTGTGGAGAAATCACATGTCACTGATTTTTATGCTTTATTTCATCATTAAATGTTCTGAGCTCATTGCTCATAGCTATTTCTTAGTACTGATGAATGTTTGCAGTGTAATATGCAACTCATTACGGAACATTGGAAACAATTAGTCATCTATCATGCAGTCTTGTTAGAGCAGACTGTATGTGCTCTTGTGCTTGGGATGTTTCCTACAATGGGTGGCATTCTAGCACAAACACTGACCAATCATGACGTTACAAAGCAGTAGAAGCAGCTACGGCTCATGTCCTGAAGTCTTGCCTGATTTAACTCATATGATTCAACTAGGCAGATAATTACAAAGTCCTTTAAGAGTTGAAGTGGGTATGTTTAAGGAGGGTAAACACTAAACTCTGTAGTCCCGAACCTCTAAGAAGATCAGAGTGGACTGCAATCCCACGCTGCAGCGTGAATTAAGTAGAAGTTGATCTATTAATCTGGTTACATCAAATATTGTCTGTTTATCCGGATTACACTTAATCCTGTGGCTTGATTTCAGAAACCCTCTTAACATCAGAATTTAAAAACTAATCCCAAACTTGTGAAATAGCAGTACGTTTAAGACGGACCTTTCTGCGGTTCATCCAAGCTTTCAGTGTCAAAAGGAAGTAAAATGATTAATCTCGTAGTAATGTGCAGTTCACAGTTTACATATTTTACACTGGAGAGTCTACTAAAGTGGACAGTAAGATTTATTTCAGGCTCAGTGTTTGACACAGAACTAACAGTGTCTAATTTGTTAAGACAGTGTCTAATTTGGCAGCTCGTCATGTGACATGGGGGGAAGGACTGATGGGTGGGAATTGGAGACGACGAAATTAAGGAGAAAATTTGGGAAAAAATCCCCCCAAAAAAAAATAATTTAGGGTTTTATATGAAAAAGTGGTGTTCTGCATTTTTACATTAGAAATGTATATTATTGGTCAAAATACAATTTACCAAGATGACTAATAGTTTTTTTTTATTTTCCACATGTACTAAGTCTTCATTGATAATTGATAATTGATAATTGATAATTGACATGAGATGCTTGTTTATGAAACAGGATGAACAACACGTCCTTTTTGGACAAATTTCATGGAAATGTTTTGGGCATGAGGATGAGCGACATCATCAGGCAATGTGTACAAGACACAGATTTGATGGGGAGATGAAGCAGTTATTGTGGAAGGAATAGGGCTGAGGTAAGGGTAGAGGAGCTTCACAGACACAAACATGTTTAGGGTATGGCATGCATTGGCTCACCCACTATACGTCCAAACGTTTGTTGACACCTGACCATCACACCCACATGCACATTTTGAACATCTCATTCTAGATTTAATCCCTTAGCTGTTAGAATAACCTCCACTCTTTTTTGGAGTGTAGCTGTGGGGATTTGTGCTCATTCAGCCACAAGAGCATTAGTGAGGTCAGGCATTGATGTTAGGTGAGGAGGCCTGGGGTGCAGTCAGCATTCCAGTTCCCAAAGGTGATCAGTGAGTTCAAGGTCAGGGCTCTATGCAGGCTACTTGAGTTCTTCCACTCCAAACTTAGCAAACTGTATCGTCATGCTGGAACAGGTTTGGGTTTGCTCAAGTGAAAGAAAATCTAAATGTTACAGCATACAAAGACATTCTATATAACTGTGGGCTTCCAACTATACACACGGTTTGGAGACGAACCATTATGGCTGTGATGGTCAGGTGTCCACATACTTTTGGTCATATGGCGTCACGTTAACACGGACAACTTACCGTTTTGCCAAATTCCATCTCTGAATAGAATCTATACCATGGTTCATTCTCTAAATCTACATCTTCGGGTGTTAAGTCCTGAGTTTACAAAGGCATGGCCATAAGGAATGGAGGACAAAGAAAGAGAAAGAGAAAGAGGACAGTTCAAAATACAAAGATAATGAGACGGAATGATGCATTGTATATGAAAAACAGGTCAAATATTCCAGTTTGCTTGGATTGCTCCAGGCATATGGGAAGCTGAGACTAACACTAAATCGGATTAGGTTTCTGCCTGTTTGAATGTCTGGTTTATATCAGCAGTCATGAGAACAGGAAACAGGAAATAAGCAACTTCTTTAGACAATGCCATGAAGTTGTGAAGGAAAGAGGCCCCTCATGGAATAATCTGTCATAGAATAACAACTCTCTTATTGTGCATTTACTATTCAAGTATTAGAATGGGTGACAATTTCACTACACTAATAAGCAGGTTCAGTTAGTTCTGTAATAACTTTTATTTTTTAATTCTGATAACTTGTAATTCTTTGATTCTGATATTCTATGTGTAATTGTTATCACTATTCTATACAGCAGTTTTTCAAAAACAAAACAGAGCCTAAAAATGAAACATCTTGTTTTGCCCTAGACTGGTGCTGACCAATAATGACATGAAGACTTTTCTAGCCTGTGTAGTGAGCGGTGTGATTGAAGACACTCAAAGCTGATCGAACAGACCTCAGTCTTCAGAATGAAACTATGATTGCAGCCCTATGTCATCAGCAGCATTACATAATAACAGCCATTCACACTCTGAGTCATGTTTCCAAGGGCCTGAAAGGCAGAAAGAACCGCCTACAAACACAGAACTCCCTGACAGCTGGGAAGGAGAGAGGAGGGAGGGAGGCTTTGGTTTTAATGGAAAGCTGACACTCTTTGCACGCCCGAAATGTGTTATTTATTCATGATCTTCTTTTCAGCTGAACAAAGTCTCATCTTCACACTGTCTATGAGATCACATTCTTAAACATTCAGTGAAGTATGGTAGAAAAAAAACTACCACATTTTATGCTGCTCTAAAAGTAAAAAGACAGAATTGACCTACTTCCTCACTCTCTGGAGGGAGTTACGGATTTTTTTTTATACAGAGATGGCTGCAACATGATGAGGTCACGATCTACTCATGATTACCCAGAGGACCATGACACAGCCTCAGCTGTTCACGCTGCCCTCATAAGCAAAGCAGGGAAAAAAACAGCCCTCAGAGTGTCACTGCAACATGCACACACTCCCCAGCCAAGCCGAGCTTAAGCACATACACTAACACATGCACGGACACAGAGCGCATCGTACCGGCCTCTCCGCCCTCAGCACAGATGACTTCCCTGGCTCGTAGTCGAAGATGCTCCTGGGCTCAGCGCGATACTTCCTGGTGTCCACCTTCTTGTCAGGGGGCTCCCACTCGTTTCTGCAGGGGACGAAAGAAGGAAAGAACCAATCCAGGGTGAAGAGATGGGGTTGCCATGGTGACCAACAAGGGCGCGTTCTGCTTGAGCGTCCTCATGTTTTCATACACATGGATTCTCTTTAAATGCCAGACATTTTAATCAGCGTCTGCACATGTTACAATGGAATCACAGAAATGGAATGTATAAAATGGTACTTGACACTTTGTAACGGTTTTACAACAGCTTGGATAATTGCTATATGAATATATTTAATCCATGTTTATGTTCGGTTGGGGTTGACCCATTTTCAGTTTTTGCTGAAAATCAAAATTGGCTCAGTTTCTGTAACAAACCTGACAAATGTTTTTAAAATCCTATTTCTCTTGTATAGCTTATCATTGTATGTTTATAATAGCATATTAATTGTATTCCTATAATTAAAGAGGTGATCTCAAACAATATGAAATACCTTGCTAAATAGTAAATATAACTTAATGCCTGATGAAATCCTAATGCATCTTTACTTTAATCTCTAGATACTCCAATCTGCAGATAATACACATCACATCACATCACAAGTGCAATTTAAAAGTACATTGCTCAGAGTTTCTGAATGTGTGCTTACTTTTCTGGCCGTAGGGAAGATGCTCGAGTTGGCATAGAAACTCTTCGCCTTGACTGCGAGCTGCCCATGTCTACAGCACTTTTAGACCGAGGAACACTTCTCCCTGGACAGCGAAGATCATAGAAGTGTAGAATACACAACAAAATGAAAGATCCAACCTCAGTACTTGGCAACACACAACAATTGATAGACATTCTCTTAAAACACAGAAAAATGCACAAACTTACATGTATGTAACGTACAGTTTACCAAAAACTAGTACAAAATAGTTGGACAAGTTCATATACATTAGGAGTATATTAAGAAAGGTACACATTTACCATAATCATCCATATGTGAAGAGCTGTCATCTGAAAAAAGAGATACAAATCAGCAAGAATCAAAGCCTGTAATTTACTATGCATTTATTCATTTGTCTATTACTGTTCATTTACATGACAGTAGTTAATTAACTTAAATAAAATCAGTATCATCAGTGTATGATTAGTCCTAGAAGAAAGACAGTACATTGACAGAGACAGTGAGACAAACTCTCACATATACATATATAGTTATTTAGTAACTACATAAGGAATAAAACCTCATATCATAAATGAAAAAAGTCATATAATAAATGATGGGGTGTAATGAGTCCTGAGGCAAAGAGGAGTTACTGTTACCACCCCAACACCCCAATTATTTCCTGATACCAGCATGTCCTGAAGCGTTTTATTCCTCTCACGCTTCAGCAATTCATCAACAGCAGCAATATTAATTTACAGTATTAAAGAATGACACTTTTTTTTAGCAATTTGTAGTTAGATTTCATTGATGTGAAACATCCACAAAGCAAGTTAATTTCTTACTCAATGTAACACTTATGGTACCTTCTGTCACCAGACACACTTTTTTACTTTCTCTCAATGTTAATAAGACAAAAATGCTGCCTGTAATGTTTCCAAGAAACCGCAAAGTCCTGAAGAATTTCCCATGTCATAAAAGGTATAAGAACAGCTTTATTTTATTTCGTAAGCACTGACCCTGGCAAAAATACTAAATAAACATCTTCTCAATGAATACAAGTCCCTGTAAATTAAGTGTTACTGTAGGAATTATAATTATAATATTATAAAAAAAAATAACACTTAATTACAGCCAACACTACTGTCAGATCTGCAGCTACAGTAAATAAATCAACACTTTCTGTGGGGATGTGAACATTACTCTTAACACAGACCTACTGTATAACCAAAATGATCTTACTGTACAATTTGTCCTAATATTTTTTTTTTACTTAATACATTGTAAAGTGTCCGGAAGTACAATGAAACTTTCTGTGAATCTTATATACAGTATGTGGAAAATGTAGATTAACATCACATGTAAAAGCTGTTCTCGAAATTGTAAAATCTAGTCCAGCCAGTAGATGGTGCTGTTTCTCAACAAGTATCAAATTATTTTAAAACCTGTAGCTTAGTTACTATGCAGATTACAAAGGGAGCAGAAAGCTACATAAAATATGGCTTTGTGCACTTCATGCCCAGCACTGCCCACAATATCAACCCTTTCTGCCTTTCTGTCTTTCTTTCTTTACTCTGTTTAGAAGCAACAGTTATTTCCAGTCCATTAGTCCTGAGCATTTCAATCATTTAAAAGAGCACTCCTCTAAAAGCAATGCCATCTAATGCAGTGTAGAGACATTAGAGAGATAATAGCGGATGCAATAATCAATCCGTGCTTTTTAAATACACTGTGATATCCTTGACAGCATGACAATTCTTCTGAAATTATAGCTCACCTTGACAGATGAATGGATTGACCGGTGCTTAGAATATAATTCCATTGACACCAGGGCATTGCTCACAGTATGCTGAAACCACACTTTAATTTATGATCATCTGACTTGAAGGATTGGGACTATAATGATGATCGAACTGTATGGAGCCAGGAAAAGCTTTAGGCCTACAGATGAGACTAATGTTAGCACCATCTAGTTTAATGCTGAATGTAAAACTAGACGTACCACATAGTATAAAATAATGGTGTATAATACGACTGCCACATAAAATAAGCACACCAAATTTCAAAATTGTTGCTTAAGCAGGTCTTGAGATATTGATATGTACGAGTTGCAGCACCCGTTATGGACAAAATATCATGGCTGAAGAATGTGCTATACGGGTTGTGAAATTTTGTGAAGTTTGAGCCTTTTCATCACAAGATATTGGTCAGGGAAGTGCTAAATTTTTGACTGAATGCTAGTCACAAGGTGGTGCTGCTCCTCAAATGAATCTGATTATCAATCTGCGTTCTTGTGTGTACTTGTGTTCTTGTGTACTTCAGAAACGTCATCAGTCGCAGTACTGCTCCATTCAAAATCTGTATCTAGCCAAGCACAATTCAAATGTTCTTGCTCCACTCATGTTACTAAGGATACATCGGGAAGTGACTTGTGCGGACTTCGGACAGTCAGATATCCCAGAATCCATTTCGCACCAAGTTCAGCGTGACAAAAATTCTAAATAAAACTGTTGTTGTGTTATGAAATAAAGTTATACTTTTTTTAGTCGAGAATGCCATTATTTAGACAAGTATGTGCTTAATGTATTAAGAAAGAGGCTACATGAAATTTTGCCCTGACATTTATGTACACTGCTGTTCCAATTATATGACCATACCGCATCCTTCTTACTCGTCAAACTTACCAAGTCTGTACTAACAAGTACGCAAGTCCAAACTTGGCATACTTTATACTGAGAAATGCCTCTAATGAGCTAGGAAATTGCACATCCTAGAGGCCAACCTGCCATTACAAGTTGCCCAAAAAGTGCTTTCACCATACCCTATTTCAGAGGGCACTAGCACAAAGGGCAACACACACCCAAGGACACAATTCTTCTAAATATATGGTATCATCAACCAAAACTGGTGAAAAAATGGAAATCGAAGACAAAAATCCTTTGACAACAACTATATGGCCACTACTACTAATAGTTGTAGTAGTTGTAGTGGTTGTTGTTGTATGTTATATTCATAATGAAACCATCTACAATCATTAAGGCTATCAGTAATACTGTAGCACTTTTCTAAACTATAAAAACTGCTTCATTTTGGGTTCTGGGTTACCAACATTCAATTTTGTTAGATTAATCTTCTATGTTGAGACAATAAACAAAAATGATTTTGAAAATGGAGGACACAGTGAATGCACAGTGAATGTCGGAGGGAGTGAGCCACTGCCAAGCTGAATGGGATGGAAAAGTGGAGAGGGTTAGAGTGAGCAGATGTGACATGAGAGCTGACATGACTTAATGGTACCTCTGGTTTTCAGTGGCCTGTCAAAGCTCTCTGGAAATATGTAGGTGGGACGGTATGGATTTTCCTCAACAGGTTCTGAATAGGGTGGATGACAAAACACACTGAGGAGGATGTGTACATGCAAACACAAACATACAGACAGAGATGCAGCACGAGACTGAGCTCATTTCATACACACTGATGCAGCGTAACAGAAAAACAGCAGTCAGGCTTATGGAAAACGCTTTACCTGGAACTCTGTGGATTTGTTTGAACATGTTCTTGTACCAGTCCTTGGACTTCTCTGTATTCTGTAAGATATTATGACGGACAGTCAGACACTCCATTTCAGAGACTGATTAAGCTACACCATCGATATGTATCAATAAAACATCAATTAAAAAAAATCAGAAATGATCAGGTGCTTGGTGGTTATGCTTTCATTTCTCATTAAAAAAATCAGACTGGTAATAAAATTCTTCTCACTGGTGGTTGAAGTACTGTTTTCGTTCTTACCCGTACTGGGACTCGGGGCTTCTCCAGTGGAACAGGGGATGCTGGGTGAACAGTAATCATCATTCTTTTAACCTCCATCTTTGTACAGGATCTTTGAGGATCTTCAGATGGAGGACAGAACTGAGTCTCGGTAGAGTCGTGATCATATACTCTATCCTGCTCTGTCTCTGTCTCTACAGCATCTGCACCACCGGCAGCACACACAGAGTAAATGATCAAATATCAAAAACAATACATACAGTAACAGTGCACTTGGTGTGAAAATCTTAGAATTTAGGTTATTTAACAGCCACAATTGAAGTTATCTATAACAGTAATTCAATACTGCAGAATTATTGTATATATCATACATACATAATACACACATATCGGTTTCCTTGCTTCACAGTTTTTTTTTTTGGCTGACGAGTTTGGTTTGAGCAGAATGGGTGTGTACCTGTGCCATGCTGCAACAGAACAATCGTTGGGTATACACTGCTGTTTGGTGAGCACACAATGTCTGATGATGGGAGATTACTCAGACCTAAGCTTACAGGACACTCGACCTACAACCAACAATAGGGAATTAAGCATAGAATAAAGAATAAAGCATAACACCATCCTATGTACAAACATCAGACTGCGACACTTGCTCACAGGGCTGCAACAAATGTTTGTTTTTATCATAGATTAATTGTTTTATAATTAATCGATTAGTTATGATTAATCGGTCTATAACATCTCAGGAAATGGTGAAAAAAATATTGATCCTAAAGTTTCCCAAAGGCCACGAATGTCTTGCTTTGTCCACACCTCAAAGATATTCAGTTTACTGTCATAGAGGAGTAATGAAACCAGAAAATGTTTAAGTTTAAAAAGCTGCAATCAAAATAGCACTGCTTTTTTTTCCTTAAAAAAATCCTCAATGCTCAAACGGATTAATACAAACCGATTATCAAAAGTTAGCATTTGATTTAATACTCAACAATTAATCGATTATTTAATCAAGCTCTATTGCTTACAATACAAAAACAGAATGATGAAATAGTGTGCAGTTTCAGAACCGGTATGAAAAGTTGTGTATTAATAATGAAAAATGAATAATTTTTTTAATAATTATTGTGTGCTTTAAAGCCTATGAGATCTATAAGAAACCAGATTGTAAACAGATCTTTTGTATACTAGATCTGAGCTATATATATATTCTGATAAATGTTTTTTCAATTTCATATGACTGAAATCACAGCAAAATTATAAACATCAGCCCTGTCACCAATAACCTTTGACACAAACTGAACTAGAACTGAACCTAGTTGAAACCGTTCAGATGAACAGCAATGTTGTTGTGCTGACTTACCTGTGTTGTAGCCTTACTGACTTGGTCTGAATTTAAATCAGCTCCGGTGCTATTTAGCCTTTTCTCTGCCAAATTGGTTTCTGTGGCACCTCCATTGACCAATCCGTGGTATTCACCTAAAAACAATTCCAACAGTTTAAAGTTTTAAAAAAGGTCTGTAAATCTGTCAGAACCTTTTGAACTTCTAAGAAAACATAAACGTGAAGTAATGCCGCCTCCACTTGGCCCTGACACGGTTTTGTTTTCAATGCTGATCACAAATCTAAGCCAGGACAGAGCTGTTTATCCTCAATTAAACGAATCGCCAGTCCTGTCAGGACTGAGTAAAAGGTCTTCAGATGCTAATTTCCTACAGCTGGGAACACCGATTCCCTCACAATCTGTGAACTTTGTCATTAGAACAAGAGAGGCATTGACTCAACTGTAAGAAGGGTTTGTTTCTCTGGCCTTTTTATTCCTGCACAACAATTAAAGCATCTCACCCATGTCCTGGAAGCAAGCCAGCATAGTTTCTAACACTCTGTTAGCCAATAAACGCACTGCACTGCAGTCTCAGACTCATGTAGGAGTTTTAGACAAAAGCTCTCTTTGATGCCCCCCAGTAAATATGGGGGCTCGTGGAAATTTATTTGGGCTGCTGAGCAACCGAGTTGGCAGTCACACACCAATGTGTGTGTGTTCCATATCAAAACACTTGGACATTTTTGAGTGCATGCTGAGAGATCAATTAAAGTACTGCCTTTTTTGACTGGGTCATGTGATCAGCACTTGTGTGCAAATACAACCACACTTTTTCCGTGTACATTATTCATTGTTCAAAGATAGAAGGCAGTGCTGCAAAGCGAGCAGCGGCTTTTCACTCACTCTTGGCCGGATTCGCAACCCGTTCCTGGGTGATGCAGTCTCCATCATCGACATGAACTAATGTTGCTCTCAGAGTAACAGCCCCCTTCCCCTTACACACACGAGTTGGATCCAGCTCTTCAGACACAGAGAAAATAATTAACAGAACAAGAAAAACAAAGAAAAAGGTGCAACTGCAGTGTGCCTTTCATTTTAACAATAAACTGTAAGTAGACACTAGAATACTACAAACCCTATTTCCAGAAAAGTTGTGACACTTTCTAAAAAACAGAGGGAAAATAAATAATACTGAAAAGGTTACACAAGTGGGGTGACACAGTGGCTTGGTGGGTAGCACTGTCGCCTCACAGCAAGAAGGTCCCAGGTTCGATCCCCGGGTGGGGTGGTCTGGGTCCTTTCTGT
>JAOVYV010000040.1:22088875-22099146 GCA_025674545.1 Hassar affinis | reverse complement strand
GCCTTGCGCCCTATGTGGCCGGCTAGGCACCAGCTCCCCTGTGACCCTGAAAAGGAATAAGCAGCCAAGAAGATGAATGAATGAATGAAAGGTTACACAAGTAACACTGGTTCCACAGTTGTCATCTGGTAAGAGGTGAGGTCATCAAGATTGAGGATAAAAAGAGCATCCAAAAAAGGCTTACTCTTTGCGAGCAAGGATGGGTCACAGTTCAGACACCCAGTGATCACGGACTGCTGAGCAACTCAAATCTTGTGTACAGCAAGAATGGGCAAAAATTCCACTTACAAAAAAAATACTAACAAAAATGATTAAAAAGTATAATTAAAAGAAAAGGTCATGTGACCCAGTGGTAAACACGCCTGTCCCAACTTTTCTGAGTGTGTTACAGGCTTCAATTTCTAAATTTGTTTAGATTTAACAAACACAATTAAATTCATCATTGAAAACACTGAACATCTTTTCATTGTCCTTTCATCTGTTAAATAAAGTGAAAAAAAGTGAATTAACATTTTATTTTTTTTACAAATTATTACATTTTTATTGCAAGAAAATATCCCAACTTTTCTGGAAATGGGCTCTGTGGTCTGAATCATAGAGGGAAGGTCATATTAACAAATACATATATAAGGAATAGAATGATATTTGAACTATTCTGCATATTGGAGGTGTCCAATATCCAACTGTTTCCATCCTTGTTGCTATGTAGCTTGATACTATGCAAAGCGTCTCATTTATTACTTGATAGATAGATAGATAGATAGATAGATAGATAGATAGATAAACAGACAAGGACAATAAGTCTTTTTATGATGGGTTTATGCATGCACAAAACTATTGTGCAACAATTTCAGTTCAGAATAGGATCATGCATGCACATGCACTGGCTCTTGCATAAAATAATATGTGCATCCATCCCATGACTGCAAAGATGCATGGGTTATTCCTAGGCCCACGCTACACCTTTCCACTAATTTTCATGACAATCGGCCCTGTAGTTTTACATAACTAATAAACAAACAGCACTGAAAACACCTCCTTGGTGGCAGTAATTCC
The DNA here is from genome assembly GCA_025674545.1 of Hassar affinis. Taxonomy (NCBI): domain Eukaryota; kingdom Metazoa; phylum Chordata; class Actinopteri; order Siluriformes; family Doradidae; genus Hassar; species Hassar affinis. The sequence goes on along the minus strand of JAOVYV010000040.1, from coordinate 22,098,090 downwards.
TAATTAAAAACAATGTATTGTGTTACATTATGACTTCACAGGGTGCCCAATGTTTATTATCTGTCATTTTCTAGATCCATTTTACATGTTTGGATGAGGGGGGTCAAACATTCGGTTTTTAAGTGAGGACATCCACATATAAAAATCACTATTAACTTCTACTGTATTATTTTTACAGGTGACATATTATACATATTATATTACATGTACGTTAATTAAAACATGTTGTATTGTGCATTACCATTCAATATTGTATATTGCATATTGTATTTGCATATATTATATTACATTATATTATGCATATTATTGTATATAAGATTCCCCCACAGTGCACAGCGCAGTGTGTATCAAAGCTGGAGCTTGTACATTATCTATTTCACTGGTCTGTTGTCGTGTGCCGCTTATCCGACCTTGACATCAGAGATGAACTTGAATTATGTAGCCAGTGTTTGTTGTTGGTAAGGTGAAAATGGCAGCTGCTCTCACCGGTGGGCATCAGATCTGGAGAGCTCTTCATGGTCCTCAGAGGAGTGATCTTCACTGCAGAGACACTGCGTGGACTGGTAATGAGTGGATGTGCTACCAATTACCAAAAAAAAGGGAGATCAATAATTGAGAAGATCAAGAGAACTGATTGCATTCAGGAATGATACTGTGTATTTTTTATGTAGGAGAGTTTTTTTTATTGCCTGAATGGAAACATTATTCAGGATATCTGGCATGACATGGCACACCTAGCAGGAAGTTAAAATACATCATTGAGACCCTGTTTCAGCAGGAGCGTCCCCAGGTCTAATGAATGTGAGGAAGTTCCCTGGCATTACACACTGTTCTTGAGTCAAAACATGACCTCTTTACTGACATGATATGACGCAGGCATCTTAAGATGTTGCTTCTTCAAATTTCCCCCAGGATTACTACCATGAGATATAGAAAATGTTGTTTACAGGACAGGATAGAATTAGGAACGATTTTGCCTCCTCCTCTTACATATCTCTGTAATCTGAAGACCTGAAGGCAAGGACAAACAAGAGTAGAAATGCCAAACATTTTCTGGCTTTGCTTTATGTGTATGGGGAAGTAGGGTGAGCAAAAAGAGATGGATGAGTTAAAGGAAACAGCAGGGAGGAAATGAGACAAAGACAGACTTAACAATACAGTAGTCCAAGGGGGGGGGCACAGACAGTGTCAGTGTGTTTGCTCACTCACTAAAGCAAGAAATCAACCATCTGCCAGAAAATATGGGTGTATCCAAATGCTTCTGTTCAAACACAATGCACGCTATGTGTATATAAATAACTATTTAGGGAGAACTGTAAGATGTGGCTGGGATGATAGTTTGTCAGATACGGATCATAATATTGAAGCATTTCAATCTTTTTTACTTTTTTAATATGATTAATATATACTCCTGTCTTGAACATTGTATAGTATGTGCATTAACAATACAGGAGAAGACATTCATTTGACATGTTATACATCTAAAAAAATATACCAATAATACAGAACCACTGAGGGGTTCGCAGCATGTTTCTGTAGAGCAGGGGTGTCCAATCTTATCCACGAAGGGCTGGTGTAGGTGCAGGTTTTCTTTCCAACCAAGCAGAAGCCACACACTAGTGAAAGTCAAGATCCACTGATTAGATCCATTGATTAAAAACAGGTGGAATGAGGTGTGGCTCCTGCTTGGCTGGAAGAAAAACCTGCACACCGGCCCTTTGTGGATAAGATTGGTCACCCCTGCTGTAGAGGAACCTAGTTTCGCAACTCAGGACTCTAGCATTTGCTAGAGGTGTGTTTTTTTCAATAAACTCAAAAAAGACCCTCCTACTTTTAAAAAAGAGGCTATCCGACTGACATGATGATCACCTGACCACTGACTACATTAAAACGCTGAACTTTGAGTACCGTGACTACATCCTGCTCCTAAATCTGTCATACAAAAGCATATATACAGAACTCTGAAGAGTCAATTTGCAACTTGTCTGCCAGAACAGTATACAAAAGGTATCACTTAGACTAACCTAGGCCGCAACCCAAAAGTAACTCCACTATGTACCATAGTATCATTACGATTTGTGAAAATGATCACAGATCACATAGCTTCATGATTAAAGTTTAAGCTTACATCTGTCATGTCTACGGCTCTCTCAAAACTCCCTGTGGGAGGAATACAAGCTGGAACTACTACTCCCACAGGGCCACAGGGCAAATCGAGCGCACCTGCTGGCGGCCATCTTGATTAGCTAGTTAAGCCATGCTGAGGAGTATAAAAGAGACCCATTCACCACTCCCCAGCGTGGATCAACGAGTCACCAGTCCTATAAACGAATCTCTCTCCCTTGAATTCAAGTTAAGCATTTCAGCTAGTTTATCTGCCTGTGTTTGTAAGTTTGCTTCTCTCAGTTCCCACCTGCTTCTGAGCCGTGTTTGTTTATGTTTTTCCCCAGAGTCCTGTGCCAGAGCGTAGTGTGTTCCAGTCATTACCCTTGCTGCCCTTGCTTTTGGATCTTCTGAGCATTGGACTGAGTTATTGCTTTGTATTTTGCTCCCTTCCTCCCTCATTTAAGACCACGCTCTACGCCTTTTGCTTCTGAACTGTGAGACTCATTTTTGTATGAACTCTGTTATCCTTGTTTGTTTCCTGCGTGAAAATAAACTGTCTGCACTTGACTCCAACCTGTGTGGGATCAATACAACATCTTACTGGTATGACTGTACAGCTTTTCCAGGTGGCTGTGCAATGGCTAAACCTTTCAAAGTTGTAAAAAATATTTAAGCAATAAGTCATGATAACTTTAACTTAAAGAATTACATTTTGTGATTTCTACTAGATTTTATGAGTCTTTTGAATGAAGAGTCAAATGAACCAGACACTGTGAGTTATGGCTGTGTTTAACAGTCTGAGTGTGTGTCACTGTATTAATGAATATAATGTAGACATGAAAAAATACAAATAATAAATTAGCAATATTATTGTCCACATTGCATCTTACAGATATTCCAGATACAATACTATTTAAAACAGTTCTGTGTGTGTTTCAGTGTCCTTCCCCACTGGTGCATGTGTAGGTGTGTGTGTTACTCCCTGGTTCTCATTACTATTTACTAAAGTTATGTTGTTTTGAACCAGCGAGTCTGCTCAAAATGGCTTCCCAGCAACTTTCCTCACCACCAACGACACAATATAACTACAACTCCCCATCTAAAACACTACATGTTTTAACATAATCTCAACTTGTAAAGTAAAGTCAATACTTCCTTTAAGTAAAAAAAAAACTCATTTCAATAAGTCATCTGTACTTTAAACTTGCAAACAGAAACAACAAGCACTGTGTAGGCAAATCAACTTGCTGAAAAGAATTCCAAGTCAAATTAGACATAAAGATATGAGTTGAAGTAAACAGGAATTCCAATTTGATTTAACTAAAAACTATAAGGCAGCTTAAGTTGAAGTTTTGAGTTGAAGCTGATGATTTTTTTACAGTGATGGAATTCACACATATATACAGTAATGATTAATATAAATCAAGATAATCAAGATAAAGCTAGCTTCTCAGAACATAACTGCCACCAAGAAGCCTTCTATATACTATCTGGAATCACAAGGATATGGACTTACCAGGGGCTGCATCAAATCTCACTATGCCCCCTGCTGGAGAGCCCTGTGAAGGGAAAGTAGAGAGATCATACCAGAAAAAAAAAACACACAAGAGATTTTCTTAACCATATGACTTAATATATATGACATAAGCCTAATTGTTCCTATTGTATTTGTTCCTATTGTATTTACCATGATTACTAACCTATACTAATGACAACTAATATTTCTGGGTGCATTAATAACACTTTATATGCCTCATGATAAAATGCAGAAATATTAAAAGCAGCATTTCATGTATTTATCATTGACTGGGAAAAACAATACTGAACAACAGACACCTAAATCTTGTTGAGAATGTACTAGAATTCTTTGCTTGGATCAACATACTGCTGCCTTATTTGTAATAAAGCCATTAATGAGAATGTCACAAAAAGAACCATGGAATTGCACATGTATTTTCTGATTTTAACAGATCAGCTATACCCTTGATAAGTTTTCCATGAAAGGAGTGTTTAATATAAATAGGAACCCTGTTAATATAAAAAGGTCTGACAAACATTTCAGACACACGCAATTCAAATGAGTCTTAACATTCAGCTCTGTCAGAGAAGACCCTGATCAGCATACAGTACCTTCCCCGATTTTATCTATAAATGGAAATCATCCTTAAACACATTCTCAGTTAACCCCTTAATGGTCCGGGTTATTATTCAGTTATACCTCTTAAAGCCTTTCATTTAATAATTACTGTTAATTGCTTTGGAATGGTTACAAGTGAGATCTATATTCAATGGCATGTGCTGGTGATTTAAGGGGTTAAAGCAGAAATAAAGCACAAAATACAGTGTTAGTGCTCATGTAGTGTGTATACAAGTACGTGTTCGAAGTGCCTGTGCTCCACATGCTCTGTCACCACCTAACTAATTTGCTTACCTGTCTGTTACGCGTGTTTCCTTTAGCACAGCACAGCACAGCCTCGAGTTTAAATGGGTCTCTAGTTTGAGGGCTGATAACTGTGCCCACTTCTCTTCAACCATTGACCAAGCGGCTTTTATTTCAACACCATGCCTGGCAAAACAGACCTGTCACTATAAACCACCTGAGAATGTGGCACCTACTTGACACGCATCAACTAAATTAAAACATCCTGCTTTCCATCAGACTCCTCACCCCGCCCGACATACCAGGCATCTGTGTGAGGGCACTGGTTTTACTGAGGTAACTGATATCTCATACTTCATAATCAGAAAATCAAAGTAAACATTCATCATGCAGACAGTCCACCATTTCGTGGGCCATCTGGAGACTAGAAATAGTGCCTAATAAATACAGGGAGGGGTCTGTGTATTTTTCTAAGCCAACACCAGCTTGAGAACAAGTTGGTATCACAGGCACTCAGGGAGATTTCGTCATATTTGCCACTTGCTCATTAAGGGAAGTTAGTCAGATTTCAATTCCCAGAAAGGCTGCTACATTCCAAACATGCATACGTATAAAACAAATGAGTCTAATGGGCATGTCACAAATAGACATCCAGTGATTCCATGCAGATAAGTAACGTGTAACTTGTTATAGCTAACAAGTGATCATTTTGAAACGGAGATACAAGAAGAAATACAGAGTTCTAGCTTTAATCTTATTTAGCTGGTTGAAAATCACATTAAAGGCTGCTGCAGGTTGACTATTATCCTTTTTAGAAACTATACAAACCCGATGATTCACTTCCACATGATCATCTGATGTAAGATTTCCATAAATAGCCTTTATATTTAAGATATAAAAAAACACATAAAAGCATTACATGTGAATCCAGAACTTTCTACAACACAGCTGTAGCATATCTTATACACCTTTGGCAGCTGTAGAAAAAAAAAGAACAGCCTGAAATTTACTATATCACCCCGGAGTCTCTCCGTATGACATCACTGTAAAACTGGACCATGAGTACACAAAAGAGCTGAACAAGGGATCTGGTGTGCTCAGAAAAAGAATCGAAAATGAATTACGTAACGGAGTTTGACTTCTGCCTTTTCCAACAAATGGCAGATGATCTCAGAGACAGAACAGGGAGAGTGAGGATCATGGCAATCAGCTCCAAAAATGGCTGGAAAAGAGAGCTGGAGAGCAACAGGCAGCCCTCCTTAATTGAGAAGACCCCCTCAGTATGGTAAACATCTTCTGCAGACGTGCTGGCCCGAAGCCTGGACTGACAACTCTCCCCACTTCGGTTCTTCCATTCTCTCCACAATGCACGTTTAAACAATGCGGCGTAAAAGGAAATGTATGCGCCCTGTGTCTTTTACTCATCAGGATTGGATCCTTGGATGTCTTATTTTAGAACACTGTAATCACTGGGAGTGCAAGGAATGATACCAAGCAGCTTAAATGTGTCATACAAAAGCTGCTGGGTTTCACGAGTGAATCTGTTTACTACTCTAGATCCTGTAAAATCAAAGGCTTCCTATGATTTACAGCTTATGTCATGTTCACCAGTTCAAAGAGGCCTCCATTAAAGCAGCCTTTTAGCATCATTAGTCACATGTCTGCCCACTGCTGAACTTTCAGTGACCAAAGCAAACCGTTAAGATTACTGCTGAGCCAAGGACTCAAAGAGACCAACCAGCAATAATAACCTCACACAGAATAACAGGGGCACAGAAAGCCCTGCTCACGTAGGAGTCTTTTATATCCGAAACATATACTGTACCTCATTGTGTGTGCATGGTCTGGATCGTGAACAGCATTATAAAAAATGAGTCAAAGGTTCCTGGCATAGATCTGATCAGCTGAGGCAGGCACTGCTGAGGACAACAAGTGCTCTCAGAGGAGAGAGGATGTCAAGCATGCGCAGCTCTGTCACATTTCTGGCCAGATAAACAGCCTTGTGTGGTCTGTTATGTGGTCATTCCAGAAGGCCAGACTGGGCCATAATCACACCAAGCAAAACCCACTATATCAGAGCTCTGAACTGCATTTCTAATTTTCATTAGTGAGTCTGACTTTCCATTTACAGCTCACCTGAGATTACTCTGACGGCAGTGCTTCACAACTAATTAATATTGTAATGCAGAACATACAGGATGTGAGTGTAAAAGTTATGGTATTTATAGGTTACATAACTGCAAGACTGCTGGTTTTACGGCTAACGGATCCAGTTGCATTTTACATTCTGTTCTTGCCCTCCCTGTTTCACCTCGATGTCATGGCTTAAAAACAGAACGCCACAAAGCACAGAGTGTTTTCTGTGTTTTCTTCAGCTATAGTCATGCAAAAAAGATAATTAAAGATGACAAAAAAATTGATTAGGAAGAATAAAAATGCTGTTTTGTGCCTGTAAAACAAAAGAACAGAAAGCCACAACAGCAGCCTAACAGAAAAATATTCATTCATTCATTCATTCATTCATGTTTAGCACTTTCAAAATTTTAACACTTTATCCTGGTCAGGATCACGGTCATGTTTGATGTTTCTTTCTTAAAAAAAAACTTACAGTATGTTTCTCTCCTTGCACAAGTGTCCTCTGTGGCCATGTTTATAATTAGACATTATGCTGAAACGTGATCGTTTTTACATCATAATTTATTCCCATTTTCACTGATCTTTATCAAAAGAGCAATTTTTCCTTCTCAGACATGCATAATAAAAACACAACATTTTTCAGATTCTTGGGCATATTTGACAATTTCAGGAGTCTATTCAGGTTTTTAATAGCATTTTCAATTCCTGACTTGATATTTTAAGTCATATTCTTAAACTTTACTGCTAATCCTAGCAGCTTGCTATCTTAAGCGAACCTGACAGAAGTTCATAGAGGATGCTTTTAGAGGATACCAGTAAAAGACACCCACTGATTTGCAGTCTGTCTGCCTTCTGAAAAAAAAAAGCAGGCATAGCAAGTACTATTCTGCAGCACTGAAGCAGTGTAAACTAGAAGTGCATATATAGAGAGTCTTTATTGTGATGGGTTTGTGCATGCACAACAAACTCAGTTCAGGACAGGATGCAAAATTTAAACATGAATCTACGCTCAAAGTTCTCTCAGCATTTTCAATTGTATTCATTACTTCTGTAATCATCTTTGTACCTTTGTAAAACAACCTTGTATATTGTGAAGTATGCTATATAAGCTTATAACTTATCATTATTATTCATTTCATTATCTTAACCACTTATTCCTATTTCAGGGTCATGGGAAAGCCGGTGCCAGCTTAGGGCGCACGGCAGGAACAACCCTAGACAGGGCGCCAATAGGGCGCACACACACACACTCATGCACACACTCATAAACTAGGGCCACTTTAGAGACACCAATCAACCTAAAGTGCATGTCTTTGGACTGTGGGAGGAAACCGGAGAACCTGGAGTAAACCCACGTGGACACTGGGTCTCCACACAGAACCCAGGACCTAGACTGCTACACCCGGGGATCGAACCTGGGACCTTCTTGCTGTGAGGCAACAGTGCTACCCACCAAGCCACCGTGTCGCCCCTTATTATTATTATTATTATTATTATTATTATTATTTATTACTTCTTGACCTGGACCTCAATAAAAAATCATTTGGACCAGTGGACCTCATAGTGGGGTCCAGGGACTCCCAGGCATCTGTTACGCTGATACATATTTATTTTGTTAAAGTGGATATCACAACCTGCCAATACAAAAGCTATTTTATTTTTTATTGAGTTTCTATAGTTACTAGTCTCTGGATGACTGTTCAAGCAGACTAGAAATGAGCGTGTTTTATCCACACCTCAATAACTCAAATTGACTATGTCAATTTAGCCCTAATGTGCTCTGTCTGGGGAAATTTCAGCAATAAAAAGCTTGATGGCTGAGTAAATAGACAATGAATATTATTGTACACATTTAAATATTGACACATTGAATATAACTTATACACTGAAGAACCAGAAAAACTGTTATACTTGGTAGGTCCCCCCACTGTATATTGGAAGAAATGTTGCACAGACCTCACGCTGAAGTTTTTTGAGGCCCCAGCATTGAATTCTGATGTTACTTGAGGCAGTGTTACACACCTAACGTGTAAAACATTTCTTGCCAGTCAACCCTGGTCACGTTCACCCAGAGTCTTTTTATGGCCACAATGCTGTAGTAGTTCAAGGTTTTGCCGGAATTCTTGTAGTCATGGTACACCTTTGAAATGATCATAAGTGAAAATCCAAACTTTGCTTCTACCTCTGAAATCCTACGACTCATCTCACCAGCTCCAACTATTAAACTGTGTTGAAAATCGCAAAATCGTGATAATTTGCCATTCTCATTGCGGAAACAGCTCTAAAGGATTCCATAGATGTCTATCGCTTTATATACGCACTGGCGCAATAAATGACATGCATACGTGAAGTTGCGATGTATTGTGTATAGGTTCCGGTACCAGTTTTTCTGTAATTTAGTGTTGATTCCTGTGCTGTTGAAAAATGGTGTACTTTTATAATACTATATAGAGTAAAGAAAATACTAAGAATGCTTGAAAAATGGAAGTGTTAATAGTTTTAATTTTCATTAAAATAAACAAAATGCAGTGAATGAACAGAAGAGAAATCTAAATCAAATCAATATTTGGTGTGAGCACCCTTTGCCTTCAAA
>JAOVYV010000040.1:21998478-22010417 GCA_025674545.1 Hassar affinis | reverse complement strand
CACGCGAACACGGGGAGAACATGCAAACTCCACACAGAAATTTCCCAGGTCGCCCCACCCAGGGATCGAACCCGGGTTCTTCTTGCTGTGAGGCGACAGCGCTATCCACTGCGCCACCGTGCCGCCCAGTATTTTCAGGTTTAATAGTAAAATGTCACAGAACATGCTTTCTTTGAGCATCAATTCTTATAAGTACACTTGCACAAAGTCAGGGATTTCCTAGGATTATAGTCAGGTGTATGATCAACCAAATATACCAAACAGGTGCTAATGATCATTAATTTCACATGGACATTGAAACATAACTGTTCAGCTGTGTAGTAGCTTAAAACTGGGTGAGGAACAGCCAAACTCTGCTACCAAGGTGAGGCTGTGGAAGATGGTTTCATGTCTCAGGGCTACAACATGGCAAGCCTCAGCACAGCAACAAGACACAAGGTAGTTATACTGCATCAGCAAGGGCTCTCCCAGACAAAGATTTCAAAGCTGATAGGGGTTTCAAGATGTATTGTTCAAGCTGTTTCGAAGAATCACAAAGAAACAGGCAAGGTTGTGGATAGATGTAGTGGTCGGCAACTTAATGCAGCACATGACAAACACATCAAGTGGGACCCAGGTGCACCCATCTACTGTCCGGAGAAGTCTGGCCAGAAGTGGTCTTCCTTGAAGAGTTCAGCCAAAAAGCCAAACCTCAGACATGGAAACAAGGCCAAGCGACTCAAACACAAAAACATAGGAACTGGGGTGCAGAAAAATGGCAGCCGGTGCTCTGGACTGATGAGTCAAAAATTGAAATATTTGGCTGTAGCAGAAGGCAGTTGTTCGCAGAAGGGCTGGAGAGCGGTACAAAAATGAGTGCAGGTTTGGGGCTGCATTTCTGCAAATGGGGTTGGAGATTTGGTCAGGATTAATGGTGTCCTCAATGCTGAGAAATACAGCCCCCTTTAATGCTGTTCTTAAGTGTTCAGGACTCCCAAAGGACCACCACAGAGCAGGTATTATTTGAGTGGTGGTGATTGTCAGCACTGCAGTGACCCTGATGTAGTGGTGCGTTAGTATATCTTGTGCTTGTTGCAGTGCTGCTGAAGTGCTAAGCACTGTGTCCTCTCACTGATCTCACTAATAAACACACACACCTAGTTGCTCCACCTTGTAGCTGTAAAGTCAGAGACATAGTCAGACAGTAGCTCATCTGTTGTTGCACAGTTTGTGTTAGTCATCCTCTAATCCTTCATCAATGCTTACAGGATGCTGCCATCAGATCACTGTTGGCTGGATATTTTTGGTTGGTGGACTATTTTCTGTCCAGCAGTGACGGTGAGGGGTTTAAAAACTTTTGCAGCACGGCAGTGTCTGATCCACTCACACCAGTACAACACACACTAACACACCACCACCACATCAGGGTCACTGCAGTGCTGACAATCACCCATCACCCAAATAGTACCTGCTCTGTGATGGTCTGATGGGATCTTGCAGAAAAACAGATGGACTATGGTCTCTATCTGTAAAACTACAAAGTGCATCTGTATGGTCAGTGGAGTTGACAAAGAGACAAAGAGTGTAGATACAAGGAGGTGGATTTAACTGTGGCTATTCAGTGTATACACACACACACAAGTACCAGAAAAAATGGTACTGGGGCCTATACAAAGTACATAGCAAGAATCGTTTCACACGACAGGCATACAAAAATTCCTCAAGTAACCTCGTAATTTAGTGCTGGAGCCTCAACAAACATCATTGTGAGGACAGTGCAATGTTCCCGCCAAGATCCTATCAAGTATTAACGGGTATACCAGTTTTTCTGGTACTTCAGTGTATATATTATAGTTTTTGTTTCAAACCATGCACATGTTAAATACAAATCATTTTATAAAATGCTGAATACTGATATTGTAGATGCTACTGAGTCTTTTTTTTTATAAAGTGATGAAAACTGGTATTATGTATAGTGCCAGTAAACATCCTGAACTGAGTTCTGCTGTGTTTGTTTTTGCTTTTTCATAGAATGCATATGGATTGGGAAAACTATTTTCAAATTACACAGGAAAGATCCTTTGCTGTTGCTTAACACCGAGATGATTTAATGCATCACCCTCTCATGCTTTGTGTTTGCTGAACCTGCCATTTAATCCAGTAGTTACTGCAACCATAGAAACCGCATTGCATACATGGCTGATAAAAAACATTTTCATCCAAATCAATGCATTTAAAAGAAGTCGCAAAATAAAATATCCTTCCTTTGCCACCATGACTGCTACCACTGAAACTGCCTCACAACTGATTGCTGTAGGTGGTTAAAGTGTAACTGGGCCATTAATCAATGGCTTTTGATTATCTGAAGCTGATCCAGAATACAGTCCCATCGTCTCACTGATCACTTCAGTCCTTTCTAGTAAAGATAAACTCTGTTCTGACATGAAAGTTGTTTGTTCTGACTTTTTCCCCCTTTGTACTTTGAGGATGTTTTTACAGGCTCAAACAGGGTGGTGTGGTGCAGAGCTCTTTAAACTATTGTTGTGCAGAGTCTGTTTGCATGAAAGAGCAACTGCGCAGGTCCCAGAGGAAAAAGCTGTGACTGGAAAAGAGCCAAACACATTGCTAGGAGAGTTGTAAGAGTGGTGGCCCAGGAGCCATTCGACTCTGCCATTAATGATTTAGCTTGAGGAGGGAGGGGACGACAGGAAAGGAAGAGCTTCTAACTCTCTCTGTCTCTCAGGAACGGCAGTTCTAACAGGGGTTAAAAACTTTCTCACACACCGATTAGACACTTGGGGAGGAAAACAAGACAGCAGCTCCAACAGGAGAAAACCAGGAGAAGCCAGGATGTTCGCCGTGCACTTGTTGTCTTTTTACTTCACCAAGCTACAGGAGGATCAGATCAAAAAGGTATTCTTTGCTAACTTATTTCAATGTATTTTGATTTAACCTGATTAGTAGAAATGTTCTTGCTAGAAACCATTTCCAAATTGGTCGTCTGTCTACGTTTGCATTCGTGGCTCCTAAAATAGATATGAAAGGGTTTTTATTTAGTTTACAAACAGTTTTTGTGTTCTCTTGCATAAATCAAATAGCAGGTTGCATTAGTCTGATCATGCCGCCCTATGGGCCACTCATATCGCTCTGAGCCACTCGTCTGATGCTGGTGGTGATTATGGCACCATAATGCTCCTGCGAATCATTAACCCTCACCTCTCTCATATCTCTGTGGTATGGAAAGACAGCCACGACAATGTAAATTAAGGACCTTGACCTCTCTGTGAAGCTTTCCTGCCTCATTCTTAGGAACTATTAAGACTGCATTATGTTTGTTTGGTTAGCTTATGTTTTCTGTTACTGTGACTGCTCTGTTATTCTTATGAAATTGGCACACCTGTGTTATCTTTTGAAATGTATTATAATTATAATCAATGTCCAAATCACGACTTTTCACACTCTTATTCCTCAGCCTGCACTTTTTGTAGATAACCATGAAATGGCATAGTACAGTGCCAACATCGCAAAGGAATAACACTGTTAATAAGTAATGGAACTGAATTTGGTTTTGTCATTAGTGTCGATCTCATTTTGACTAGAGAATGGGATGCAGTTAAGTACAAACCTGCAGAATTTTGTTAAGTTATAAGCTAAAGCTGTAGTCAAGACACCTTTGCCAAATCCAGGACCAGGACTAGCGGAGATCAAGGCAAAACCGAGTCTTAAGACAGTTGAAGATCTGAGTAAAGATTGAGAACAAAAACTTCAAACGAGTTTCAAAGCTAAGCCTTTACTTCAACTAGTTGGCTTCATTATTGCATTGTGCCAATGATTATAATATTCATTCATTCATTCATTCATTCATTCATCTTCTTGGCCGCTTATTCCTTTTCAGGGTCACGGGGGAGCTGGTGCCTAGCCGGCCACATAGGGCGCAAGGAAGGAACAACCCTAGACAGGGCGCCAATCCATTGTAGCGATTATATGTTTTCTAGAAAGTATTTTTCTTGTCAATGCTGTTCTTGCAGAATTGGTTTTGTCATTAGTGTGATTGCAGTAGGCAATTACACTATTGTTCTTCTTAAGTATTATTAATCTTATTATTATTTTTATTATACTGGGTACTTTTGTCCGGCTATCAACTGCCGCAATTCTCAAAATATCAAGACCGTTCCAACTCTAAAACGTTCAACACGGTTGAGCTTGTATATGGATTTACCCTTGTTTACCCTCCACACTCGTTTTTATCCCCCTTTTTTTCCCATCCACTTCCATTGATTTTCAATTCAGTTTCTAATTTTCTGTCATCAGTACTTCTGCTTGAATAACAGTTTGCATACACACTATGACTAGTCTGATCAACTGTATTTACACTCCCAGCTACTGTATGCTGACACACACACACACACTCCTCTGTTTGATCTAAAGTATTGGCACCCCCAAAATACACACACATCACTGCTTCGCTGCAATCACACTCACATTTTCTTCAGGAAATACATCTCTCTAGTTACTGTTGATCTGTTTTTTACTAGAGAATGTGATGCAATTAAGCACAAAACTGCAGAATTGTGTTTTAAACTAAAGTTATAGTCAAGACACTTTTGTCAAGTCCAAGACCAGGACCAGGACTAGCAGTCCTCAAGTCAAAACCAATCCAAGATCTGAGTCAAGATCAAGACCAAAAATATCTAATACTTTTTCATCATGCCTTTATTTCAACTAGTTGCCCTCATTATTGCAATGATTAGACTATGTTTTCTAGAAGAAAGTTATTAATATTTATTAATAAATATTATTTTTTCAAGTCTCCCTGTAGACTCAAGTCCAAGTCAAACTGCAAATGAGTCTTTGACAAATGCAAATCAATACAGAAAACATCTTGTGACTGGATTCAAGTTTAACACTAGAGTCGAGTTGAATAAAAGATTCATTATTCATTTATTTATAACTTTTTATACAGGTGGACCGATTCCTATATGCCATGCGTCTGTCTGATGAACAGCTCTTGGACATTGGGTCTAGATTCCGTGTGGAGATGGAGAAAGGCCTGTGTAAAGAAAGCAACGTCGCAGCTGCAGTCAAAATGCTGCCCACACACGTCCGCTCCACTCCTGATGGCTCAGGTACACACATCACACATCTAAGACTTAAATGTCATATCCAAGTACTTAAGCCCAGTCAAACAACCCAGTATCCAGTATGATCACATTTCATTTAACACACCTAATACTCTGTAGGGTAGTAGTGATTTATAGGTGCTGTAAACTACTGTGTTATGTGATTGTGGCACATCTAGAGAAGGGTGAGTTCCTGGCACTAGATCTTGGAGGTTCCAAGTTCAAAGTCCTGCAGGTGAAGGTATCCGAAGATGGGAAGAGGAAAGTGCAGATGGAGAGCGAGACATTTCCAGTTCCTGAGGAGGTGCTCAATGGGAGAGGAACAGATGTATGTACTTCATTGCAAACTTTCCATTTAGTAATTGAGAAAATATCAGTTGGAAGGTTAGCTACTGCAAGAACCTGATGGTGTTGAGCAATTAAGAACTGAATCACTACTGAACTTTAATCTGCTTTTACACAATTTCTGGTGTCATATTATTATATACTGATAAAGACCTGAAGGTAGTAATTGTTTTTATTACCAAAATGTCAAAATGGTTGACCTTTGTTCTAGTCACTTTATCTGTTTTACAGCTTTTTGATCACGTAGCAGAGTCTTTAAAAACCTTCATGCAGAAGAATAACATCAATCATAAGAAAATGCCACTGGGCTTCACCTTCTCCTTCCCCTGTCTCCAGTCTAAACTTGATGAGGTACAAAGTGCAGACAGCTGCAGGAATCTGATGCAGCCCTTAAAAGTGCAAATTCATTTGTTTATGTTTATATCAGTTCTTGAGAAAAGTGTAACTGTATCAGTGTTATGATAACTTATCTCAAATCAGCTTATTATTACTTAAAATGATGCAGGGTGTGCTGCTCTCGTGGTCAAAGAACTACAAAGCCAGAGGTGTTAAAGGTTCCGATGTGGTACAGTTACTGAGGCAAGCCGTCAGCAAAGTTGGGGTATGAAAGAAACTTTTCAAATATATTCTATAATCATATAAACACTTGTATTAATATTTATAGGATGTACTGTAATGTAAAGGAAATATGGCTATAAAAGTCAGAGCTGTGTGTGAATACAGGGGATTGATGTGGATGTTCTGGCACTGGTCAATGACACAGTGGGGACCATGATGACTTGTGGATATGATGACCAGCACTGTGAGGTCGGCGTTATCATAGGTGAGACCACAGTGACCATGCCTGGACATGATCTGAACTACAATCATGCCACGTCATCATCCGTTGTTAGACCAAAACATACAGTTAAGATGCCAGTTTACTGTCTTTGTATAGGCACGGGCACTAACGCATGCTATATGGAGGAGATGAGACACATTGACCTGGTGGAGGGAGATGAGGGCAGGATGTGCATCAATACCGAGTGGGGAGCGTTTGGAGATGACGGCACGCTTGATGATTTCATTACAAGTTTTGACCAGGAAATTGATGCAGCCTCTAGCAACCCTGGAAAACAACTGTGAGATTTTATTAACTAAATAAATTATGAGTTTATAAAGATTTATAAAGAGATGAGATTTATGAAGCTGAATAACTATTTGCCATTTAGGTAAACCAAAGAGGAAATACACTGAAATACCAGAAAAGCTGTAGGAAAAATGCATAGCAACACCACCTATGTACGTCATTGGTTGCATCCGCCAGTGCGTATATAAAGCGATAGAGATCTATGGAAGCTTCTAGAGCTATTTCTGACAAGTTTGCGATTTTCAACACAGATTAACAGTTGGAGCTCGTAAGATGGGTCATAGAATTTTGGAGGAAGAAGCAAAGTTTGGATTTTCACATATTAGCATTGCAAGAGTGTCTACAGTGACTACAAGAATTCTGGCAAAACCTCAAATTTAAGACAGCAGTATGGCCGTGAAAAGACTCTGGGTGAACTTGACCAGCGTTGGTTGGCAAAAATCATTTCAAGTGTTAGGTGTGCAACACTGCCTCAAGTAGCATCAGAATTCAATGCCATCAACATGAAGACTGTGCAACGTTCCCTCCAAGATCCCATGGGGGGCCTACCAAGTATTAACAGCAACCACGGGGCAGCCATGGGCTTCTCGTAACCGGAAGGTCACTGTTTCAATCCCTGTAACATGACTGAAGTGCCATTGCGTAAGGCACCTAACCCCAAACCACTCCCTGGGCACCCTGCCCACTGCCCCAGGCTAGTGTTCTCACTTCACTAGTGTGTGTGTGTGTGTGTGTGTTTATAAGTGTGTTTCCCTGAACGTTGGGTTAAATGCGGAGGACAAATTCTTCTGTGTGCAAGCACAGTAGGTCAATATTTCACTTTCACCTAACTGGTATACCAGTTTTTCTGATACTTCAGTGTATAAGACTTGCCTAGTTTAACAGAATCCCATTAGTTACAATTTGCTACAAAGTTTTTGTTTTAGAGGCGATTAATGAGCCTCCTTCAGAAGTGTCTAAATTAAGATTCGACTTGTTACTGATTCACCTGCTCCATAAGGTTTGAGAAGATGGTGAGTGGGATGTACATGGGAGAACTGGTGAGGCTCATCCTGTTGAAGATGGCCAAACGTGGCCTGCTGTTTAAAGGAAGAGTCTCAGATGCTCTTCGTACCAAAGGGAAATTTCAAACTAAGCATATCTGCATGATAGAAGAGTAAGTTGTTTGCCAAGAACTTTTTTTTGCCCTAATTGGCACCATGTTTCAGCTATAAGAATTCAGCCAACCTTAAATCTTTGCTAATCTATATGAGATCAAATCATTAAAACCTGTTCATGAAAATCTATGGATTCAGTTATTTACTCGATTTCTGTTTCCAGGTACAAAGACGGGCTGAGGAACACTAAGGATATCCTTACAGAGCTGGGTCTCACTCCTACAGACGACGACTGCATTGCCGTCCAGCACGTTTGCACCATTGTGTCTTTTAGGTCGGCTAACCTGTGCGCTGCTGCGCTGGCTGCCATCCTCACATGCATCCGGGAGAACAAGAAGCTAAAGATTTTAAGGACCACCGTTGGAGTGGATGGAACAGTCTACCGAACTCATCCCCAGTACGTTAACTTGCTTCCTCCTTGCAGTTGTTCTCAATTCAGACCGATAAACCAGACTTAAGATGCATGGCTCGTGCTCACAATATGCTGGTCTCTGTATTGTAAATGAATTTGGCAGGTTTGCAAAGAGGCTCCATAAAGTGGTGCGCCGCCTGGTGCCTGAGTGCCATGTCCGTTTTGTGCTGTCTGAGAGCGGCAGCAGTAAAGGGGCAGCCATGGTGACTGCCGTTGCCCAACGCCTTGCGTCACAGCGCAAAGAGATTGACAGCACTCTAGCAGAATTCACCCTCAGCCCCACACAACTCCAACAGGTCAAAGAAAAGATGCGAGAGGAGTTGGAACGTGGCCTCAGAAAGGATTCACATGCAACTGCCTCAGTCAAAATGCTGCCCTCGTATGTTTACAGGACTCCAGATGGCACAGGTACAAACATTTAAAGTGATCATTTTAAAATCAAGATTATGGATAGGCCTGTTTCTTGCATTCTATCTAGGGTGAGCGTAATTGCCTTGTATATTTCACTACTGTACATGTAGTACATATGATATTTAACCACACAAAAATGTGGCATTCTGTCTTTACATATTTACTCAAGTAAGATTAAAAAAATAGTCCCATAAAACTACATATACAAGTACAGTTTATTTAACTAATCACTAAAATCAGTCAGTTTAGGTTAGTTTAAGAATTTGAACAGCTTAACCAGAGATCTGCCATCAGTTCTTCCTGATCTACAGTACTGTGCAAAAGTCTTAAGCAAACAGCAGTTCTGAATGTTTATATATAAGTAACAAAAGCAACACATTACATAACAGACCACTTTTCAGACAAAAAAACACAATGAAGGCTGCTGGGTTTTGCATGCAAAAAATAGAAGAAATTGTGACAAAGTCTCCAGAAGAGCTGTGGCAGATTCTCCAAGACACTCAGTAAAACCTACCAGCTCATTACTGTACAGTAGGTCTTAGGTGCATATAAAGACTCGCTGTAAAGCAAAGATGCCTTCGAAAATAATGAAGATGTTTCCCCATAAACGAAAACACTATAAAGTGCAGTAAACAGTAATAAACTAAAGGAAGTCAATCTTTTTTTAGCCTTTTTTTTACATAGTGTTTCCTGGTACAGTGTGTGCAGTTTTATAAGAAAATTTGATTTTAAGTTGGAGAATCTGCCACAGCTCTTCTGGAGACTTTGACTGTCACACTTATTTTTATTGCATGCATTACTGATATACAAACATTTTTTGTGTAACATTTATTTTTTTGGAAAAAATGTGGAATTTAGAAATATACACTTGGATAATATAAAGTACATTTGGAAATATAAAGTCTTTTTCCACTGAATCAATAATGCCGAACTAAAAAAACAGCACTCCCTGTCGTGTGATATAAACACAATACCAAAAGTTAACAAAAGTACCTAAAAACAATAGGGTGCCTAAGACTTTTGCACAGTATTTAACATACCTTCCCTTCTTGTTGTTTTTCTTATACTCAGCCTAACAGCAGTCTTTTCTTCTAACAATGGCATTTTTGGCTATTCACATATTATGTCTCCTGCAAGCACACACACACACACACACACACAAAGAGCTGCAGCCAGTTGAAGCCTGCTGGCTAAGGAAGGGCACAGCCCACCATTTGTTATTCCCAGTTTTAGCACTTATAATGGTTGTAAGAATGTTGATTTAAAATAGACAATGTGTGCACTAATTTATTGCATTACTGGTGGTCCTGCTCCAGAGACAGGAAAATACCTGGCCTTGGATCTGGGAGGAACAAACTTCAGAGTGTTGGTGGTGAAGATCCGTAGTGGAATTCGCAAATCTGTCCGCATGTACAACAAGATCTATGCCATCCCACTGGAAATCATGCAGGGCACCGGAGAGGAGGTGCAAATTATTTTGTCTTCTCTCCCATCAGCTCAGACATGCACTATTGTAATTAAGCTATATCACACAACAGGGAGTGCTGTTATACTGAATATCAGCATGGCTGTGATCCAGTCGTAGAGCTCAGCTGTGATGATATTCAGTATAACAGCCTGACCTTAAATGTGATGTTGCTTTTATACAACAGTTCTACAAGCACCATTTATTAATGAACAGTAATAAGTGACAACAGATCATGATTTTTGTTTATTTAATTATTTGTTTGTCTCCACCGACACGAACGGACTGGGACTAGACCGTTGCCAAGCAACACAACCCTTTTCCTCCTCGTTAGCTTGCTACTTTGTGTAGGTCTGCATGTTACTGCAGAAAGAAATGAATAATCAGTTTAATAAATGAAATGTAATACATTTAACTCAAATGTTTTTTGTGATAATATATTTATCTTTGCAGTGAAAAATTTAAGATAGATAAGGAGCGTTAATGTAGCCTAATTATCAATCATAAAGCGGAGTAATAGGTCTATAGTTAAAGGTTCAAGTGCTGTTTTACTCTAATATCAGCACTCATGGAATGCTTCTTGTCCAATCAAATTACTCAGTTGGATAACTGTTGTATAAATTACATTAATAGGAATTAGTTTGCCATAATAAAAAGGGATGGTTAATCCAAATCAACCTATAGCTAATATATGTTCTGATTTCTTTCAGCTCTTTGATCACATAGTGCAGTGTATCTCAGATTTCCTGGACTACATGGGAATGAAAAACACCTGCCTGCCCCTTGGCTTCACCTTCTCATTTCCATGCAGACAGACTGGAATAGATAAGGTAACAGGGACATTATATACTTATATATCAGAAGCTTAACGTACTTTTAACAACTTCACAACTAAGAAAACGGAATATTACTGAGGGATGCATCAAACATTACATTGTCATTACAAACATTACAGTGTCATTACCTGTGCAAAATATTTTTAGGGAATCTTGGTTAGCTGGACAAAAGGCTTCAAAGCTACTCACTGTGAAGGGAATGATGTGGTGGACATGTTGAGAGAGGCCATTAAGAGGCGGAATGTAAGACAAGACATGAAATTACACTGTACACTTTACAATATAATGTTTTTTTTTCTCTGTAAACACATTGCAGAGAGTAAGTTCTGAAAATCCATTTGTCTTTGTAGGAATTCGACCTTGATATAGTTGCTGTGGTAAATGACACGGTTGGCACAATGATGACATGTGCATATGAAGATCCTAATTGTGAAATCGGACTAATTGCTGGTATGATTTTTACCTTCTACTGAAGTCCTTTCTCATGCCCTACTCTGCTTATGCCAGTATATAACAGCTCTCAACACTGACAATGAAGCCTAATTTTTATAATCATGCAATATTTACATAGTTATGTTAATAACAACAAAAGTGATATTATATACCACGTTATATGTACATAAGTAACCATGCTATTTTGCTATTTTGAGTATGTATGTTACAAAAAAATATCTAAATCGCTTCTTGGATTTTGTCTGGGTTTTCTTTGGCCATGCAGGAACAGGAAGCAATGTTTGCTATATGGAACACATGAAGAACATTGAAACAGTGGAAGGGGATGAGGGGCACATGTGTGTGAACACTGAGTGGGGTGGGTTTGGGGATAATGACAACATTGAGGATATTCGCACGCGGTTTGACCGGGAGGTGGACAGTGGCTCCCTCAATGTAGGAAAACAGAGGTAAGAGTAGCCGTGTGGCTTAATCATCCAGGTTTGATGTTTATGTTCTCTATATTTTTATTATAGCAATTGGACCAATTCATTATTAGAAATAAAATCAATCATTTCAATTCTGATCCCATTTCTGAAAAAAGTTTATATATATATATATATATATATATATATATAAATATATATATATGG
>JAOVYV010000040.1:21735807-21746316 GCA_025674545.1 Hassar affinis | reverse complement strand
TAAAGCTGACTGAGAAAATGCCAAGATATGCAAAGCTGTCAACTAAGCAAGAGGTGCCTACTTTGAAGAATCTAAAAATGGTTTGTTTAACACTTTTTTGTTTACTAAATAATTCCATATGTCATTCTTCATAGTTTGGATGACTTTAGTATTAATCTACAATGCAGAACATTTTAAAATAATGACAAACCACTGAATCTGAGGTAAATACTATGTTACATAAACATTTTTAACTGCTCTAACAACTGCCCTTAGACTTTTATACTATAGACTTACTGGCTGTGAAACTCACACATACACTACAGATATAGATGTTAGATGTACAGACACTCGCTTTAAGCATTATTGTTTTCACTGTACTTTTTGGCCTTCAGAATGAATTATGACTCTGTTCTCATTATGCCCCATTAAATCTTCCTCATCTCTGCATAACAGGAAGCGTTGGGACTGATCAAGTACCTCAGCTCACAGCACTTACTGTAAGAGTGTGGTGAAGCAGAGAAACACAATAGGGAAGTTTAATATGCCCAGAATGAATGTGGACAAGAGACTTTCCCTAGTGTAGAATGACTGAAGCAAAGAGATTAAATTTTTTCTCAGAGGACAGAAATAATCATGAAATAATCTTCATTATGGTTTTTAACTGGGTGGTGAAACAAACAAGAGATTAAATATGTTAAGAATGTGAAAGAAACGCATAGAATAAAGCCTCGTTATGCTGCAAATGATAAGACTCATAGTATTTAAGTGATCTCTTAATAACCATAATACTAACCCTGGTGAGGAAATAATGAAGGAATTTGTACTCATTACACATTGTAAAGCAGTTTTTTTAGTACACAGACACACTAAACACACGCTCTTCGGTCTCACTATGTCAGAGAAGTGAAACATTAATTAGCAGTAACATGTGAAAGTACACATAAGACTTTGCCACTTATGTGTATACTAAAGCCTTTGCCAATAATAATAGGAGCAGGTTACATGACTAGCAGGTTTGTGAGAAGAAGTTCATGTTGTGTTTTGATTGCTTTAATATAACGGGAATTTTCTTTTTAAAACTGAAGTTCATGTCCTGCTGCGGTAGAAACTGTAATATAAATGAATATACCATATATTCTAGTAAAACCTGAGAACATTGTTAAACATGGAGCAAAAACCCATCACAGTGGGTTGCTCACTGAGGAAAATCATGAAAAAAAAAAAAAACCCTATTTGCTAATGCTTTGGCACTGACTTTATCCTTGATTTACTTTAAAAGTCCGTATAGGAATGTCAATATGCACTAATAAAACAAAGTTCTTTTCAGTCTGTAGAAATCACTGGACTGTTAATGTCTCTCTCTCTGTCTTCTGTTCAGTTTGACTAGGTGAACTGATATTCACGGATTCAAGGGTGAGTTGACACCACTGTGAGCATTATATTACCCTATTTTTACTTCATTTACCTTATTTCCTTGTGTGTGTCAGATTTATGTTTCCACAAAATTAGCTAATTAGGCGTGTGCGTTTGTTTAGCGGCAGCCAACGACCTGAGGCTCTGGTACAGATCTGGAGTAAAGATTGAGCCACTTTCATGGCCAAGTTGAAGACTGAGGAATTTATGACTAAGTCTCAATGTCACTTTCAGTAGATTTCACTTGCATGTTGCAGATGTGTTCTTAATTACTGTTGCTGTAACCTGTCACCTGCAGAAGTTCTCAGATGACTCAGCAGTCGTTGACCTCGTTACAGAAGGAGACGACAAGCAGTCCAGAGAGCTGGTGCAGGACTTCGTACACTGGTGCCAACAGAACTGCCTCCAGATCAATGCAGGGAAAACTAAAGAGCTGGTGGTGAATGCACTCCTCTTCGACTCCAGTGAACTTTCAAGGAAAGGACATTGAGATGGTGACATCATATAAATACCTAGGTGTTCACCCGAACAATAAACTGGACTGGTCAGACAACATCAACGCACTGTATAGGAAAGGACAGAACAGATTGTACCTGCTGAGCTCCTTTGGAGTGCAGGGGCCACCCCTCATGACCCTTTTCAACAGCGTGGTGGCATCAGCCATCTTTTATGGTGTGGTCTGCTGGGGCAGCTGCATATCAGATGCTGATAGGATGAGACTTGATAAACTTACCAAGAAGGCCAGCTCTGTCTTGGGGTGCCCCCTTGACAGGGTGGAGGTGGTGGCAGAGAGGAGGAGGATGACAAAACTGTGATCCATCATGGACAGAAACACCCACCCCATGAAGAACACTCTGACATCACTGGATACATTTACGGCATTTGGCAGACACCCTTATCCAGAGTGACTTACATTTATCTCATTTGGATAGCTCCTTTAGTGACAGGCTGCTCCATCTAAAGTGTTTGAAGGAGAGGTATCGCAGCTCCGTCCTTCCTGCAGTGGTTAGACTGTATAATCAGCACTGCTCCAAGTAGACCACATATACACACACTGTATACACTGTACGTACCAGAACCAACTGGCCATCTCAGCATGCAATAAATCAATGAATAATTGTACTGTATAGTATTTCATCATTCTGTCTAGTGTATTCTGTGCCAACGTTTTGTAAGCGTTTTGTAACATTGGTAAAGGTGTCTATATGTTTATACTTATATTTTTTTAGGTTTTCCATTATGTCTTTCTCTTATATACTTCTCTCTATTTTGTGTCTTTCATGGATGCATCTATCCTGTTTTCAACGGCTTTGCTGCTGTAACAAAGAAATTTCCAAGATCTGGGACTATTAAAGGATCTTATCTTATCTTATCTTATCTTATCTGTAATCATACTAACATCCCAGCACTGCTCATTCTGTTCACTTTCAGTCCACTTTCTACTCTCTGTCTTTCCTATTCTATACCCAGGGGTGCAACTACATACTTTCTGAGGTGTATGCAAACATATTAACCCCCACCCCCACCCGCCCACCCGGCATCGGTTTGGCGCCCCCTCTAGTGCAGCGCCACTATGCGTCGCATATGCTGCATACCCTCTTTTTTCACCTCTGTCTATACCTATTTACTCTAATGATTTATAATCCCACTATTGGGAGTTCCCAGAAGATGATGGGTTCTCTATTGAGCCTGTTCTGTCTCAAGGAGTTTTCCCTGGCTGCAGTCACCTCTGGCTTGATCATTAAGGATCTATATATAAATGAACTAAATCCAAATTTCTGTAAAGCTGCTTTGTTCTTTTTCGAACGAGCTCAAATGGAATTAAATTTGTTATATACACTGAAATTCCCTTATCCTGTCCCCATCGGGTGTGTGTGTGACATAGCCAGAGAATGACCTGCAGGGCCAGAGGCTTTACAGCAGGAACAAAGGAAGCTTGTTACAAAGAATCCTAAATGCTGGAAGATAGCCTGAAAGATTTCACTAGCCCTTAGCTTAGTAAAATGAAAACAAAACACTAGCACATGTGGGGTATTCAAAAGGTTTCTTCTTCATTTCCAAATAGTGTTTCCAGGTGTGCTATACTGTGGAGATAACTAGATGAAATGTACAGCATTGACCTCATCTCCAGAATAAAAGCACAGAACTATGCTATAGTGTACACACACTCCTGCACACAAAGGAGATCTTTGAACATACTTCTGCTAAAATGGGGCTTTAAATTGCTTCCAAAATAACTTTTATCACCACCCAGCATGTGTTATTAAAGGCTCCCCTGGATGTCTGAGTTTACAGTGAAACATCCATCATACATCAGGTCCCTAATGAGCCATGCAGTAATGAAAGTATGGCATATGGGGACCTCAGTTTCCCTTTGTGCCGTATATTATCAGGTGTGTGACTACTGTGAGACTCACTACTCGCCTTAGTAACAGACTGCAAAGCATAATTTCCTTTATTCAATACATTATGTATGTCTAAGGCTCTCAGGGATTATGGCAGGCATGGCATTAGAAAGAGTGTCTCTAATTACTGTACTATAACTGTTTACAACAGTAAATAAAGTCTTTGTTTGTAGATCTTTGTTTGTGACTGCTCTTGTTCTTAGGCTGACGCCACTTCACTCCCACTGGGAGGAACTGAAAACAGTCCTGTGCTTCCTGTGTGTGAGTGCTGCCACCTGCTGTCCCTAAAGCCCTTCCTGGAGGATGATTTGCTGATTTTCAAACTCAAACATACCTACTGATTCTAGTAATTTACTGGTGAATTGAATTGGGTGTCTCTGATGAAAAAAAAAAACTACTAAACTGTGCAGGACTTTAACCCTTCATAACTGGAGTTGTACCTCTCTGGTGTAGACCTTATAAGGCTAAGGCAATGGCTAACAAACTTGCACTCAGGGCCCCCCTAGATGGTCCATCCCAGTGTTTTGTGAGGACTTAATTGTTTAATGCATTATGTACACTGTCTGGTGTTTAAATGTTTAAATCTTATTTAGGAAAATAACCTACTCATTCTTTCATTTATCTTCAGTAACTGCTTTGTCCTGGTCAGGGTAATGGCAGACCCAGAGCCTATCCGAGGAACACCAGGCATCAGGCTAGGACACCTCCTGAATGGGATAACAGGTACCAGGTATCACAGGACCACAAACACCACAAACACACACATGTATTCATACATACTGTACAAGGAATTTAACCACCTACACCTACATGCATGTGTTTGAGAGGTGTGAGGAAACCAGACAACCCAGAAGGACACCTGGAGAACATATAAACCTCCACACAGATTGTTATCTGAGCTCAGAATTGAAGCAGGGACCATGGATCTGTGAGGAGGCAATCCTACCCGCTTGCACCTAAACAGCATACTTTGCATTCAGCAGTGGTGGAGTACTGAGTTTGAATCCCTGAACTGCCAAGCTGCCAATGTTGGACCCTTGAGCAAGATCATCTACTATCAAATACTCGGTTCAATCCTGAGTTGCTTTGAATAAAAGTAAACACAAACTGAAATGGACAGCCACCAACAGAAATCAAGAAATCCTGGATTTTAACTCTGGTATCCCATCCAGGGAGTACATTAAGTTCTGGCTAAGAGGTTACTATTATACAGACCAAAATAAAAAGTCCTTAACTCTGCTTTGTTTGTCTTTTCAGAAAAAGAAAGACAGGACAAAGTATGCAGTCAGAGTGCAAAAACACCAAGCTGATGTGAATTAAATCTGTGGGAAACAACCGAAAAAACGTTTATATGTCAACTAGTGCGTAGAGGTACACAGTTTCTGCCAAAACTCTGACTCATCAAGGAAAGCAAGCGGCTACTATCACATTTCTACTCTTTTGACATTGCATATCAAGCTTAATACAGGGGGTGGGGGTGGCGGTTAGGAGGCAAACAGAAAGTAGAGCATACTCAATAAAATACAAATACTGCATTTACACTTTATTATTGCTGCTATACCTTCCTGTAGTACATGTCTGAACATTTCTAAATGCCCACTCTTCTACTCATCTCTCACCATCCTTTTCCTGAACCTGGCCACAGTAGAAGTGACAAACAGAAATTCCGGTGAAATGGCTTGGTTCCTCATTGACCCAGCAGACCACCATGTGTTTGTGTGGGTCAGGGAAGTAAAAAAGGCTGCTCTGGAGGTTGTAGAGCAGCTCCCTTGCATTGTTTCAAGTTCTGTGACCTTTCCAGGGGAGGTGGAGTGGTGGGAGGTTCATTTCCTTGGATTGTTGCAGGACTTTGAAACCGTTACAAGGAGGAGGAGAGGAGATGAGAGCAAACGAGGGGGTTGTGGAGGAATACACTTGGGGCCTGATAGGAGGGGGGTACCAGGAGAGATTTTTGAGATGGGGAGGTGTGTCCAAAAAGCAACAACAGCTTTAAAGCAACTACTGCTCTCACTGAGGCGTCAGAGGCTTGGAAGACAGCACATGTGTATATGTATGTTTAGTGGAGGAGAAAGCAGACATGATTGCACAGAAAGTGTTTCTGGTACTGCAGGGATTGTTGCTGGCAGCCCAGTGTGATGTTTGGCCCAGAGACCAAGAATTGAAAGATGGAGATGATGAGCAATTAAAGCATGTACAACATCAACACCAAGGTGGTTGGGATCATGGAGACCCATATGGATATTTTGGAGCAGGTCTTCACAGTGGTGGAACACCAAAGGAAAGTTCAGATGTCTCTGAAACTGTCCATTACCCATCAGAGCATGGGTATGCGAACCCCAGTCATGGGCGTCCATCAGAGGATGGATCTGAGGACGCAGAAGGTGGTTCAGCAGACACCCAAAACAGGAACATTCCAATGCGCATGGGGTAAGTGTATAATGATGCACTCTTTTGCAAGTATCTACCATTCATTCACTGCTCATTCATGAAGGGTGGGCAGATTAGAAAAACAAATGTCTATCTGAGAGATCTGGCTATGATGTAGGTCAAAAAGTGGGCATATTGCTACATTTAGCAGCTCATTATTTTGGGAGCAGGGCCACCCAGCTAGCGTCAGAACCACTAGTTATGACGCGAGAACTGTTAAAAACAAGGGACAAAACAAGCAAAACAAAGTGTCTTCTGAGAACACTTCATCAGTCTGGAACTCACAGGCTGCCCTCCCCAGGCAAGCAGTTTATCTTCTTGATCTTTCGTAATTACTGTTAAGTTGACAGGGATACTAAACAAAATCTGAGAGTTCGTTAAACAAAAGCTAAGAGTTCGAGCAAACAGCTACAATTAACCCCCACAAAGTCTGGGCTGGAGATTCTCAAATACAGCTGTTCTGATGGTGCCTAGGCCAGTTTTGCTCTTATGGCCAAAAATCTGCATCCAAAGAGTGTCAGAAGTGTCTCATGTGTTTCCTCTTAACTAGAGCTAATCAATATCAATCCATCCTAACTACCCCATAAGGACAAGCAGGTTTCCTTTAAGGCTATGTTGCTGCAGGTTTTTGCACTAGAGCAGGATTCTGACAGATCATCACTATTTTACTTTGAGTACATCCATCACATCACAGACTGTTCTGTAAAAAGCCAAGCTTACTCTCAGTGTGATCCCAAAGGGCCCCTTCCTAAATTGCTGCCATTAGTCCATCAAAATGCAAACTACTTAGAAGTAGTCGTCTTTGCAACTGCAAAAAAAAAAACTTCCTCAAAGCCTCATAATGAAATACAGGCTTAAGATAGGGGCATGTGGTTCATGGCCTGTGTTGGAGAGAAGAAAACAAATAGCATATTCCCTGGTGTACAATGTCTGTCAATGTCTGTGCCAGCTCAAAGATGAACAGCTAGCCAGTTCTTTAAGTGTTGAGGCCTTGTGGCAGAAGGTGCAGGTGATTGCAAAAGACTTTGTTTTTTGAAGAAAGGCATTTTTGGCCCCAGATTTGAATACACCACAGTCTGGTTCTCAGTATATCAATTTCAAACTAAGCATAGTCTCAGACTTTAAAGGCTTCCCAGTGAACCACACTCCATCAGAGTGTAATTAGCCTTCAGAAAACTGTATGTGTATCATAAAAGTTAAGTGTTGTTGCGGAAGGGTCTGTTAATGAACAGATGTGATCAGGGGAGGTCCAGGCCTTCAGGGACAGAGAGAAAGGGGCTATTCAGAATATGTGCATGCATGGGTATCTCTGAATGAGTCAGTGAAGGATCAGGACAATGAAACAGAAAGAATTACACAGTAAAAACTGCACTGAAGAATTAAAGGATTTTTGGTGAGGGACTGGGGATGTAGAACTAACTTCTTGTGCAAATACCTTTAAATTCTTCAAAGCCAGTGGACTGGAAATGTGAATATAAAGAGAGTTCCACTTCCTGAGAAAAAGTCAACATGTATTATACACAAAGGAAATGCAACCTTTTGGTGAATCAAATGGGTGAGCATTGGGTACATCAAATATTACTTCTGGTCAAAGTTCACAGCAATTCAAACTTCCCTTCTGCCTTTCATTTGCCCCAAATGAATTTTTTTATGGTCTGTCGTCTCTTTCTATCTCTTTGTGCCCTGTTGCTATTTTCTTAATCCCTTCTTTAGGCATTCAATTTCTTGTATTAGATTTATTTAATCTGCTTTCATTTAAGTTAGGTCCCTGTATGTTGTTCCAACTTTGGAGTCCAGTGAGTCAGTTTATTTTCGCAACCAAGGCCTGAACATATCATATGTGGTCATCTAAGGCTAACTGATCTCGTAATTAAACCAACGTTAGATCATGTGCTGCAATTTAGGATTAACAAAATAAAACACCCTGATTTTATCTCTCCAGGATGTAGATAACTATATCTAGCAGAGATGAAAAACAATTGCAAGATTGTAACACAAAGCTTTAACAGTACATTGTGAAATACAATACAGTGCATTGTGAAATGTGTCTCTCCTCATGTTAAGTCTGAGAGGACTAAGAAAGAGACAGGAATAGACCACTGTGCACAGGTTATGGTGTGTAATTCTCCTATGAACATACAATACCTGTTACTACACAATAGGTATAACATTTCTTTTTAGTGGGTACAAAAGAATGAGGGTAAATATAAATGAGGTAACTGAGGGTAAATCAGGGCCATAAGCTGGGAAAAATCTAAAAGACAGACAATGTCATACTCTTCCTTCCTGGGAGGAAGCAATGCATCTGAACAGGAAGATCAGACCGAGAAACAATGCTTATGAAGATGTATATCCATGAGGTCATGACCAGGCAGCAGGAAATGACTCACATGGACATAGAGGAGCACTGTCAGGCTGCTGATGGTCAAGTCAAAACATATAGAACAATACATGTAGTATCTTCCTTGAGAAGTAGGTAGGCCAGGGAGTGGATGGAAAAAGTTGTTGATAGAATTTTCTTTTTCATAATGTTTTTAATAAGACCATCCTGCCAAGATAAACTCTCCCAGAGTTCCCTGTTGGATCCACTGCTACTTAAAGAAGAGGCCTGATTTGACCAGGACCATACATCTCCATATAAATCATCCTCATGTCTCCTTTTCTGTAGTCAGCTGGATGAACCAAAATGTCCTTGAGTCTTTGGGTTAAAGAAGTACACATGATTACTAAATGCTTCCCTGTCCTGTTTACAGCAGGGTTTAAGCATCAATAACTACATGATGACATGAAGTCCAGGCATATTGAGCTACAGAACGTATAGCTGCCCTGCAAGAGGTCATTAGATATGTTAAACAGACTTTAGAAATGCCAATGGCATTTAGTATATGGATATTCATGATATTTGGGCAGGACTTCAGATTGTGAAAAGTGATCATTCCAGGATTTGTGATATTTGGGATAGAGGGAAGAGGAGGAGGTCAAATATGATGCATTTATTGTATTATGTTTTCCTGTAACATGTGACATTAAAAATGATTAACAGGGACATGAACTAAAGATAAAAGGTACAATTTTGATTTCAAGTATAACATGAAATTCCAATGTGTCTGCTGCAAGAAGAATCAAGAGGCTGTTTATTTTGCAGGATTTCAGTAACATTAGTTAGTAATAATCAGACAAAGATCATAAAAAACACACAAGAAATTGCACACAGAGTGTTAAACATGGCTGTTGAGACAATGTTGTACACAATGTGTCTCACGCTCCCACACCAACAAAATGAGCCGACATGAGGAGGAACTGAACAGCCCCTTTTAAAACAATAGCCCACAGCAGAACACCGGATTTGGCTGATGATGAGAAAGTATATTGGCTTACTCATACTCTCCGAGAGGAGTGAACAACTAAAAATAACAAATTGTTATCTAAATCTCACCTCCCATTACTCCCACTGGAAATAAATCAATATAAGAGGTGAGTAGAGACAGCACTTAGGCTCTCACGTCTCACGTGAAACGGCACAGAGTCCCCACTCCGCTTATCAAAAGGCTGTATCCTGTATCTCATCTAACAAACTGACTACAGCCAAATGTTATGATGAATACTGTTAACTTCCTAATGACCCCTGCTGTGTGGAGCAACAACCTCTTGGCATCAGCATTCTAATTTCTCAATGGAGTTTTTGGATATTAGGGAAGAAGCAGGAGTATGCAAAGCTGTTATAAGAAATGACATATTTGGAAAAGTTTCAACTTTACCTGGTGAAATTGTCTAATAAATATTGTTCTGAAGAAATGAAATAGACAGCGAAGCTATAGCAAGTCGGATTACCACAAAAAAGGGAAAGGGATACATTTGCATTCAAAAATTCTGTTCCAACTGTGGCACAGGAGCATCAAGGGCATTTTGAGGGCTGGTGTCTTAATGCAAAATTAAGTGATTAAACTCATATCTGTCTAATCAACAACTTGATCAAAGCCTGACATTCACTGTTTGAGAATCATGTTGAAATAGGAAGGTGTTAGGGTGTATTTTCAAGCAGACTGACTGTTGCTACCAAAAAACCTAGGCAAGATTAAAGAGTAAATAAAAACATTGCCACACAATTTTAGTGAAATAAATTGCTGATTTCTAGAAGCTGGGGTATCACACTGTTATTGGCAGGATAAAATATTCATTCATTCATTCATTCATCTTCTTGGCCACTTATTCCTTTTCAGGGTCACGGGAGAGCAGGTGCCTAGCCGGCCACATAGGGCGCAAGGCAGGAACAACCCTAGAC
>JAOVYV010000040.1:21631628-21642372 GCA_025674545.1 Hassar affinis | reverse complement strand
GTGGTGCTGGGGCTTGAACCCCCAACCTTCTATTCAGTAACCCAACACCTTAACCACTGAGCCACCCCTGCCCCTGTGTTTATTGCTATTCAAATCTCAAATGTATTTACAGAATAAAACTCTCTCAGACAGATGCACACACCAGGCAGAATTCACTGAAAACACTGGCATGTATGAGCTTTGCACTATTCTGACCATCCATTTTCCTTGCTTGATATTGGCATGACCAGTATTACGTCTGACATGTCACTCTGAACTTGAGAATCAACGCAAAATTATTAATTACTCAATTGTATCATTTTTTTTGCACAGTAAACATCAAAGGAGACACATCTTAATCAGAAACATTGTTCATCCCGAGGGCCGAATTAAACATACAGTACGTCAAATGATGTAGTGTAGCTTAGTGGTTAAGACGTTGGACTATTGACCAGATAGTCATGAGTTCAAATTCCACCAGAGCCACTGTTGGGCCCTTGAGCAAGGCCCTTAACCCTCAACTGCTCAGCTGTGTAAATGAGATAAAATCTAAGTCTCTCTGGATAAGGGTGTCCGCCAAATGCCATAAATGTAAACTGCAGGAACATCTTATTTACATTAAAACACATTGGACTCGCATAATATTCAGCATTGCAGAAAGTTCACTGCGTTATTACTACGATACACTCTAATAATAATAAATCACTGAAAACCTTAATGATTTACGTAGATTTTTCCACTTTGAATAACGACAGCTACTTGTTTCTTGCTGACAACAGAACATGAAGGTTAAAATGGTGCGTGTGGGTCTGGAGGGCGCACTCACTGTATTCAGTGCCGGTGATGTGGGCGAGGAGGCGGAAGGACTTGGACTGCAAATGGGCGGCTCTCCGTTGCCACTCAGCAGGCTCCAGCACTTCTCCGCTGGAATTCACAGCCTGATACACTGGAGAAGCACTGTCTATAACACGCTCTTTAACAGGCAGACTACTGCAACCACAGAGAGAGCCGCAAGAGTAAAGCCGGCACGGCCCGGGGTTTTTGTGAGTGTACTGCGTGACTGGGTTAACTGCAAAAAGGTCCTTTTGTGATATTTATTAAATATTTCCCAAATACAGATGGGTATTAGTAGCTGCCAAAGTGCTAAGGTAAAGTTACTAGGTTTATCTGCTGTGCTTTCATATTTTGGGAAAGGCAGCACTCTCTAGCACAAGCTGAGAAAGGTAAGAGGAAAGGCACAGGACATGATTGCTTTCTAAACAGCAGAAGCTTGTCTAGCGTATCAGTACCAGTGCAAACATTTAGTTCACATCAATCTCTTGCCCAGAAGGATGACAGAGTAGAGCAGTGATATTGTGGTTCCCAGATTTAGTGTTTCACACACATGTGAATAAAATCATGAACAAATCACAGCACCAAATAGCCAAAGTGACCAAAGCCCATTTCAACAGACCCTCCTCCACTATTCTAAGAGTACTGCAACAACGAAGTGTTCACCTTATCATCAAATCCTGATGGGGATGACGTTATGGTGTCCTGTCAGTCAGATTGACACTAGCCGATCATGAGCTTGCGTATGTAGAAGGGGGCAGTTTGTGCTTTCTTCTCAGTGTGTGCTGTGCATGAGCAGCAGTGTGACATGGAGGTACATGTGCTAGCCATGGGTGGTAATTGGTAACATCAGAAGATTAAGGTTTAAAAAAAATCTACAGTGACAAATATTCTGTTCTCATGAGCAACATCAAGTGCATAATGCAAAGTCAGACCTCTAGCCGGTGAGGGTATAAGAGAAAGAAAGGAGTGAAATGATTGCCAGGGTTTAGAGATGATGTTAACACGTTAACATGCTGACTTCCATGATGAAGAGACTAAGCTGTGGGAGAATGAATGACTGGAGTGAATAATGAATACAGGAACTGAGCTACATACAAGAGAGGAGAGCCGAGGGAGCCTCATTATGGAAATGTCAACCAGCCCGAGGCAGCAGAGTGGCACAGAGGGGCACAAAATTAAGGCGGAGCCAAGAAATCAAATGGTAGCGGTGGAGGGGTTTGGGAAGAGGGGGAGGGGGGTTGAGTGTGCAATCAGATGGACATAACTGACACATCAAACAGACATGAATGAAAATGTTCTGTGTAGCTTCCTACAGAAACATCTTCAGTATTCTCTCAGCAAGTACCTAACACACAGTATACCACATACATACACTCTTAGGAAAGAAAAGTCTTCCTTGTGGATTCTTTGGACAGGTAAGGGTTCCTAACTTTGTAAAAGAGGTTCTGTTCGGAACTCCTTTGATAGTGAAACCCTTATAAGTTCAAGGTAGGGTTCCACAACAGAAGACGAGACAATTCCTTATGAGTTCTTTGAATAGTTAAGGGTTCTGTTGTAGGGTTATACATTTTTTTTCCTAAGAGTGTAACACCAGACCTATAATAGACATAAAATACAGTAATACAGCATTCACAACCCCGACAAAACCAAAACCCAGTTGGAAAACTGATCATGCTTGTTCAACCAAAAGCCAACCCTATGAATACATCATGACAATCAGTGAGACATTAGGTTACTAATCATCTCAGTTTTACTAACTGTACATATCTATAGGGTATAAAATGAAACCAATGAAGCTACACTACCAGTAAAAAAAAAACTAGACACGTTTGCTTATAGAAAGGTATAAAAGAGTTTTCATTATTTCCGAAGTTGTCCCCAACTTTTGACTGGAAGACACTCTTATCCAGTCATTAACACAACTAGTTCCCCATTAACACTTTTTTTTGCATTCTCATAGCAACTTATAGTCTTACTAACACCATTCAAACTATATAGAAAAGATTTGGTATAAGAGAAAGATAACTAGCCATCTTGATGGAAATCTTCGGCGCATAGCAACAGCTGAACCAAGCACAGCTATTTGACCAGCACAAAGCAAAGAATGGCTCATGCAAGCAGGAGAGAAAAGACAAGAGGGAGGCAAGGCGGTGCATTTGGTCTTACCCGGACATTTCAGTCCCTCTGGCCTGAGACTGACCAGCAATTGCGTCCATGATGGCATCCTGAGAGTACATGCTAATCGGAGTGTTGTACTGGGCGTGGATGATGGTTGCTTTGCCTCCCGGGCCCTTCACTTCAATAGGCTTGTTGGTGGAAAGAGCCGTGTCCTTCAGGGCACTGGGATTGAAACTGGGCATGTACTCGTTGCTGTGGTGGTGGGAGTTAGTCGGACGTGGTGAAAAGGTGAAAAAGAGAGAGGAAAGGGGGATGAAAGAGGAGCAAGGGAGAAGAGATGTGTTGCAATGATGGCTAGAAGGTAAGACATGCAGGAAGTGCGTCAAAAGTTCCTTTGCAGAAAACGAGGCTTTAAAGGAGCTACAGAGGAAAGTTGTGAATGAGTAATCGGATTAATTCATATTTATTCTTTTATTTATTTTGAATATAAAATCAATAGTGTGTTTTAGATACACTGATCAGACATAACATTAAAACCACTTGTCTAATATTGTGCAGGTCCGCTTGTGCTGCCAGAACAGCTCTGACCCATTGAGGCATGGACTCCACAAGACCTCTGTAGAAGTGCTGTGGTATCTGGCACCAACATATTAGTAGCAGATCCTTTAAGTCCTGTAAGGTGTGAGATGGTCAAGTTCTAATGCTTATCTGCCCAGAGATGTACAGGGGTCAGCATGGGCACTCTGACTATGCAGCACCATTCACAGCAAGCTGCAATGTACAGTGTGTCCTGATCATCTATCATAACCATCATTAACCTATTCAGCAGTCTATGCTACAGTAGCTCTTCTGTGGGATCAGACTATGCATCAGTGAGGCTTGGGCACTCATGACCCTGATGTTGGTTCACCGGTTGTCCTTCCTTGGACCACTTTTGATATGTATTAACCACTGCATGCTGGGAACACCCCACAAGACCTGCTGTTTTTAAGATGCTCTGACCCAGTCGTGTAGTCATCACAATTTGGCCCAAGTTTTTTATACTTGCCCATTTTTCCTGCTTCCAACACATCAGATTCAAGAACCGACTGTTCACTTGCTGCCTAATATATCCCACCCCTTGAAAGCTGCCACTGTAATGAGACAATCAATGTGATACACTTCATCCATCAGTGGTTTTATTGTTATAACTGATCGGTGTATATCTACATAAAAGTCAGAATTGATGCAGTGACGCAAGATGATTAATGCTTCTCAGGTTAGAGCATCCTATAACAATGCAACTTATATGTCAAAATTAGCATTCCAATGCATATAAATAAGCTCCTTTAAAGACCAGAAAAAAACATCCTGCAAATGCCAACTATCATCTACCAACCATAAATTCTAGCCTTAACTCTTGTCACAACACTAACAGTTCTGTCATCATCATGCTGGCTACAACCAATGATCTGCATGTAAGCTCTGAATATGACAAACATGCAGGTACATATCATCAGTCTATTCTACAATCCTGACATTCCTGAGCACAGCATGACACAACACAGCGCCACACACTGGTGTATACATGAAGCATGTGCTGCCATGAGCCAGACAAAATCTGCTTTCTCAACTCTGCAAAGCAAGAGTAATCACAGACTCATTTAGATCAGATTTCAACTGACAATACACAGAATGCTGGACTGCACACACACAAAAGAAATCAAGGACATAAACATGCCTCAGACACAGCCATGCACATAAATAACACAGCACTCAGGAGCATGGTACTGACTTGATAGGTCTGTTGCTAATAACCTAGGGTTGCAGGATTAAAGAGAGAAAGAAAAGAAAAAAACATCTGTTAAGTGAGACACAAATTTATTTGTTCACAAATTATATTTCTTGGATATTTTACTGCTATTACCCCATGGTACACTGTAAATCCGGTGTACAAGCTAAGTTAGGGGGCAGCTGTGGGCTTGTGGTTCAGGAACCAGCCTTGTGACCAGAGGGTCACCGGTTCGATCCCGACAACCAACAAGTCACAACTGAAGTACTGCTGAGCAAAGGCTAACCCCCAATTGCTCCTCGGACGCCCTGGACGAGGATTCCCACCACCACCACCACCCCGGGCTAGTGTGTGCTCACTTCACCATAGTGTGTAAATGTGTGATGGGTATTCCTCTGACAAATTCCTCTGTGTGCAAGCACAGTAGGTCAGCACTGCACGTTCACATTTCGCATATACTCTACTTCCACGCTACAGTGTACACTATATGGCCAAAAGGTTGAGGACACCTGATCATCATACCTATATGTGTGCCTTCCCCAAGCTGTTGGAAGCACATGGTTATACAGAATGTCTCCAGCATTTCCTTTGGTATGGAAGAAATCGACCCTAAACTTTAACAGCAACTGCACCCCTTGGCTTCTCAGCTGATATCAGTGCCTGGCCTCACTAATGCTATTGAGGGGATTGAGCAAATCCCCACTAAATCTGAAATGGTTTATTAACAAAGCACATAAGGATGTGATGATCATATGTCTAAAAAGCTGTAGCCATATAGTGTATAATTTTTTTTGGCTTGAAAAGTATTGCTACTGCTGGACCCTAGACACCAGAAAAACTGGTATACCAGTTAATACTTGGTAGGTCCTCCAAAGGATCTTGGAGGGAACGTTGCACAGTCCTCATGCTGATGTTTGTTGAGGCATTGAATTCTGATGTTACTTGAGGCAGTGCTGCACGCATGTTCACCCAGAGTCTTTTTACGGCTGCAATGCTGTCATACGCTTGAGGCTTTGCCAACATTATTGTAGTCACGGTACACCCTTGAAATGCTCATACGTGAAAATCCAAACTCTGCTTCTACCCGCAAAATGCTATAACCCATCTCACGAGCTCCAATTATTAAAACGCATTGAAAATGACAAAATTGTGATAACTTGTCATTCTCACGGCAGAAACAGATCTAGAAGTTTCCACAGATGTCTATCGCTTTATATACGCACTGGTGGGCGCAACCAATGGCGTGCATCGGTGGCATTGCTATGCATTTTTTTCCTGGTACTTCAGTGTATAGTGCTTTATATAGAACAATCTAAATAGTAAACAGTGAACAAGTGAGTAGGTAAGGGACTGATTTCAGACAGAGCATGATGGATGTTGATGAATGATCGGAACTTCATAATGGAAATCAAATCTGGTATAAAATTGTGGACAATCAGAGGGTGAGGTATGTGTTTATACACGCATTATCCAAGAGTACAACCAAAGCTGCTAACAAGCTATAAATCTAAAATACAAGTAGTGTATATCACTCTAAACATCACAAAATTTCACCCCCTGCATCAATACTACATCCTTTTTTTGGCCATGTGGTGCTGCAACTGACATGTTCCTTTTCATATTATGCACCTGTATGCAGTAAGACTACTTCCTCATGACTACTTCCAAACACTGACCTAATGGCCCCTTTGAGCTATACTGAGCTGCACATTCAGCTTTCATCCTAAAAGAAACTCTAAACATAGAAAGAAAAACTCTCAGGGTCAACTCTACAGATGATACAATATTCAGTGCTTAAAGGGCAAAGTCTAGAGGAGTTGAGTCATGAGAGGGAAGGAAGATATATTGGTGTGTCAGCTAGACACCTGAACCTTGACAATCCATAGCCTTTTATAGATAGAGACGTAACAGGTGCTCTCTCTCTCTCTCTGTCTCTCTCTCTCTCTCACTGATCTCTGTCTGAAACATAAATGGCAGATCTCAAAAAATGACATATGTTACAGCAAAGGAAAATGATATTTGTGGTACATTTAGTAAATCAGTAAGTGTCTGACACTATGGTCCTGACTTCCCTTGGCTTTAAAACGTGTCTAGGGCGATCAGATCATAATTGGGAAGCCCTAAATGTAAGTGTAAATGGCCACACCAAGATGCACTGAGATCCGATCACTCAAACCATTTGCTGAGGCTGTCTGGGATACATTTGGCCACATACCTTTTGTAGTGTAAATGCTAATGCACCCTGATGTCTCATAACAGGGCTGTAGGGAATATATGTCATCAGTACAGGATGTGAATAAATGATAAGGAGCACTGATGTACGTATTTGGAGTGCAAGTGAAAGCAGGTGCCTGTATATGTATTCTAGTTCTTGAAACATTTTGGTTTTCTTAGCTACCCTGTAGCTGTCTGGCAAGACAGACTGACCTTCTAGCGGAAGTGACATGTCAAGATGCATGATGGACACAAGTGTAAACAGTGATGTGGCTGGCTGTCCACTTGTGACCGATCCCCAAAGATGCATTTTAATGCCAAGTGTAAATACATGGCCAAAGGTTTGTGGGGACCTGAATATTACACCCATGTATTACCCCTTCTAAACATCTCATTCTAGATTTAGTTCCTCTAGTACCATTATTATAACCTCCACTCCTCAGGGAAGGCTTTCCATTAGACTCTGGAGTGTGGCTGTGGGGATTTTTGTTCATTTAGTAATAAGCACACTGGTTAGGTCAGGTACTGATGTCAGGTGAGGAGGCCTGGGGTGCAGATAGTGTTCCAGTTCATTCCAAATTTGTTCAGTGGGGTTGAGGTCAGGGCTCTGTGCAGGCCACTTGAGATCTTACAAACTTTTGCACTCAACTATAAATACATAACAATTGGAATCTGTAGAATATAAGGAATGTGTATTGCAATATCAGAATCCTGAAGTTGGACCATTAACTGGGCTTTGGTATCCTTGGAGTAAATCCGATATACATAAATACATGCATGCACAGAGCATCACACGTGACTGTGGCATGTGTGAACTCAGGTCTGAAGAGAGTAGACAGTATGGGAACCAGTGCTGTATCAAATTACCAACTGCTCTTTCACTGCTGTCATCCTTCGGTCACACAACACATGCCAGTTAGCAGCCAGGTGGGTCGGACCCCTTGCTTTAAATTCACTAATGACGTGTACGTCCTAATTAATTTGCCCATTAACAACTTAAGTATTCAGTGGGATTTGCTGGGTATTACCACAACCACACCTGGTTACTGGCATGTCACGTATACTCAATACACCTGCTTACATACCACAGTGGCTCGCCTGAGCCCAGGCTTTTAGCTCTCTCCTGAAGCATGGCCATTTCTCTCAGCGTTTCTGCTGAGTACAGTCCAATTGGGGAGTTATATTGCTGAGTCTTTTGTGTGCCAGAGGACTGGCTGAGCTCCTGTGTGTTGCAGTGGTTTGTTTCAGCACAGGTAGCAAGACCACCATTGATTTGATAAGGATGTTCCTTAAAGGAGGAGACACATGGATAAAAAGAACAAGGGGTGAGAAGGAGATCTAGATGTGTGGATCCCAAGGGGTCTGCATTGGGGAATAATTGTGTAAGTGTCCCACTAATATTACATTTATGTATGTACTGTAAATATATACATAAAGCAAAGGTAAAATACATTTAAAGACTGCATATTTCAGATTAATAAATAAATAAATAAAACTAGTGCTGGACAGTAATATCAATATCTATATATTGCATTGAAAAATGTTTCAATAACAGTGATATGATTTTGAAACGCATTTCAGATATTTCATTATATGTTATCTAAAGCAGCCAGTGCATGATACTGTACACCACAGTCAATAATATTAATATTAATATTGACAAAGCCGAGGTTTATATCTACTTGATGGTGATGTCATGTTTCTTGTTTGTATGAAGGCTGAACCCAAATAAAAGGTGAACATTGATTTATTTGTACCATTTCTATTTCTAAAATATGATATCATTTCACAGGAGGAGGTTTTATAGCCTTGGCAAAAGAATTTTTCAGAAGGTTGTGGGCGTTGGCAGTTTTTCTCTGGCTTTCTGTGGATTGTTCATATCAATATAGAAAGAATATCGTATCGACCTAAATTAAGATATATATCATGATATAAATGTTACCCATATCTTCCTGCCCTACTTAAAACATTAATAAACTGTATCGACAGCATTTCAAACATGACATATTAAATGGATCCATGCATTCCTGCAAAAATAATGATTACATTTGAAAGTAAAGTTGACCTATAGTACTATAAGTAGAAATATAATCATTATTTTTGCAGTAATGCATGAACCCATTTCATATATTATGCCTGAAACATCATTTTCCATTAGTCCATTATAAGCTATGAAAAATGTCTCATACCATTCATTTAGCCCTGTTATCACCGATGAAATATTTGGAAGAATCTACAAGTCACATGATCGAGAGGAAGCTGCATCATCTGAATTTTCATGAAGATGAAATGTGAAGATATATTTTCTAATGATACTGTGATATTGACTGACAAGATAAAAATAACTAACTTAAAAAAAATGTAAGAAAATTATTATTAACTATAATGTCCTCAAGCCGGCTGATTCATTATTTAAAAACATTAAGCTCATTTTTTAAGAGGTATAAAGGCTGAAAGTCATGGAATCGTCTGTATCTGCCTAATTTTAATAGTCAGATTAAAATATTTTTTTTTAAATATTCTTTACACTCACCAGGATCAATGGCTGCGAAAAGAGTAAGCCCTTTATGTCGATTCTGTTGATATTATTATTTGTCTTTTATTCTTGTCATGTTGAATGAACTGCACCTTGTTTTGCAGCCACTGGAGGGCATTATCTGCATTATCAGATTTTCTACAAACGTTAACGCAAGAAAATGGGCATTTCGCTGAGAAAGAAAGGTATTGTTGTAAAACTCATGTACACAGAAACATCTGTTCGGCTTGTAGCATCCTAAAGAGATGCTTCTGCACAAGCCTGTATAATAACCCGAGCACAAGATGACCCTTAGGCAGCTGTCCCGTGTGAGAGAATCTCCACAAAACATATTCATAGCTAAGAACAGGAAATCTGCTAGGATCGAAAGTAGAAGTTCTTTAAGCCTGGCTGGCACGTACCTTCTGGTGAGGGATGATAGGAAGTGAAGCGTCAATTCTTGGTGCAGTCATGGACATAGGGACTGGGCGCTTTGGCCTAGAGCAAAAACGGATGTTTGTCATAGTTCATTCATAAGAAGTTCATTCACAGTGCATGTGACACAAAGCTGATTAAAAAAAGCAATCTCTATGACGAGACTGATTCTGATCTCGACAGAGGAAGTGACAGAAGAGGATAGATGCAGAGCTGCGGAGCACCTGAATAACTCGTCCCATCCCATACATGGCGTAATATCCAGGAGCACTTTCAGCTACAAACTCATTCCAACAAGTTGAGCTAGAAAGGACCTCGGCAGATCTTTCCTGCCAGCCGCTATCAGACTCACAGTTTCTCCTCCCAGTATGTCACCTTGTCCCCAGCCTCTCAGTATGGGCAATGGAATAAAATATGTAAAAATTTAATCCGCATCCCACAGAATACTGAACGCTTCACATTAACCACAACAAAGCAGACTCTGT
Source organism: Hassar affinis (assembly GCA_025674545.1). Classification (NCBI taxonomy): domain Eukaryota; kingdom Metazoa; phylum Chordata; class Actinopteri; order Siluriformes; family Doradidae; genus Hassar; species Hassar affinis. The sequence goes on along the minus strand of JAOVYV010000040.1, from coordinate 21,632,021 downwards.
GCACTAGAGAATGGGAATGCTTCAGCTTGATGTCTCCTGTATGTCCTATATGTGTGTATACCAGAAATGGGGACTCTAGTCTGCAACTTGGACTCTAGTCACACAGAGTGATCTTCATTTTATTTATTTGACGCATTAACATTAAGGAAATATCTGACAGGCTGAATGTATTTCCTTCCCTTATTATCATATGTACCTTTAAGCATGTATTCAGCCACAGACGACACAACCTTGAGATTTAACAGATACTTGAGATTTAACTTGTAAGCATCTCTGGTGTCTACTGTATGTACAGTATGCTCTATATGCATGTAACATATGCAGGGGTTAGACAATGAAACTGAAACACCTGTCATTTTAGTGTGGGAGGTTTCATGGCTAAATTGGACCAGC
>JAOVYV010000040.1:21369448-21381428 GCA_025674545.1 Hassar affinis | reverse complement strand
ATGGGAAAAAATGGCGAGAAAAACGAGTGTGGAGGGTAAACGATTGCGGCGATCCCTTATCCTTATACAAGCACCCCGTTCCCGACCATGTCGGACGATTTAGAGTTGGAACAGTGCAGTTGATAGACAGACAAAACTACCCCGAATGATCCTGACGGATAACAATACTACTGCCTACTGCAATCACACTAATAAATTCTAATCCTAATAAATAATCCTAATAAATTTAAATGACTAAAGCATTAACAGTGGAACATAGATCAATTCAGACATGATGAACTGCCTTAGACAATCTGTATGTTTAAAAGTAAGCAGGAGGAGGAGGAAGTGGGAGCAGCAGTAGGGTGGGGTTAAGAGGAAAAATGCATAAAGGAAACAAAACAGAAGCTGTAAACCTGTAAACCACAGCTTCTCTCCTTACAGACGCAGGCGTAAGTCTGAAGCATCATCTGGGATCCTTATGTGTTGTACAAAACAAGACTGGCTCCTTGTAAAGATTGTACTTTTGACACAAGACTTGACTGTCTTCAATGTACAATTCATTTTACCCATGAGCAGAATTTTGCCTTGCTCAATTAATAACACATAACTGACCGATATTGGTGAACTTGGCTCCAGTAAGTAATTGAAAGTCATCAGAAGTCATCTTAATCATCGCTGATAGATGACCCAACATTCATAGGTTGTAAATGCATTGCTGCTTGTGTGTTGCTCGAATTTAACTTTTGAGTAGTCACCTCAGTAATGTGGGGAAAATAAACCCAGCCCCACTTGGAGTTAATGATTTATGCATTTGAAGCAATATACCATGGCTTGGTGATTTATTTTGACAGAAATGTACAATTTTGGGCTAAAATAACTGCGGAATCTGTAAGTGTGGTGATCATTTTACCCATTACTGTTCATACCCATGGGTATAAGCAGGTCTCTCAAAACAAAAATGATAATCCAACAAAATAATAATTATGGATGCAAGCAGGGCATGATAGGAATTCATTAGCATGAGCACTAATCCCCCTGCGGCATTCCATTCCTTCATTTACTGTTAACCGCATTAACATTCTTGGAGTAACTGTCCATTTAAGAAAGGCATGCGCTCCAGTTACCCGGCTGTCAGCAAGCCTAACAACAAGTCCATGCTATAAGCAGGCCATTGAAGAACAAAAGCTTACATTTCTTTACCACTTCACCAATCTGATTTGGGATTCAGACGTGGGTAAACTGTAGCTAGAAGTTTCGTCTTGCACAATTTTAACTTGTCAGTTTCTCACTGGAGTTTCGCCAGTTAAAGTTCACTTTTACACCAATGCACTTAATATTTTGTTGAGCATTGCACACACAAGGACTGTCCTGACCCGGTGGCAGAAAACAGCACTGAGAAACAAGACAATGAATTAAACACTTTTGTTTAGGAAAGGAAGTTTGACCTCAAAAGCCAACATGTGGGCCATGTGTGGCGCGAAATGTGTGCGAGTGGGTGGAAATCAGCTTTAGTGCTTAAGAGTCACCGCTGAAACAGCACACAGCGAGAACAGACGCGATTAGGCTTCCATTACACAGAGTTGTTTGTGGATGCTGGGCTGCTCCAGTGCTCGAGCACTGATTACAGCCCACTCCTTTAGAGGAGAGCAGGTGGCAGGGCATACACTGCTCTTTTCCCTTCAGCAAAGTTTAATGAAATGGAGCATGAAAACCAACAACAGGTGTAACATTGTCTTCTCTTAGCCCTTTCACCTCCTTAATGCATAATTAAATTCTTTAGATCAACACTGAAATAACTAAGCTCTAAATAACACATACAGAACATAAAGGTCAGGTCTGTTTCTCTATACAGCAGGATGTCTATGCATCCTATTCTAGTATTCATTTAATGTATTAACATCAGACTATGTGCAATTTTCCATGAGGTCCAACCTCCTCTCAGACCTACTAAAAGTCATAAACAGAAGCAGAAGTGCATGTATAAGCAGTGGGGGCTTGCTACATTCCAACTTACAGTTCACTTAATCTTACTGTAATTATTCACTCCGACAGAAAGACACAAAAGACCAACCGCATTGCCTACATCACAGAATCAAGCAAAAAAAAACTTCACACTTACCCTTACACATAGGGTTTTACCCTGCACCAAACACTGTAGTCGCACAGCACAGTTATAGATCACATTCATCAATGTTAAGGCCCTTAAGCCATATTAAACACACTACACCTTCAGGCATGAAAAACACTCCACAGTTCTCAAGGGTGGCAGCCTGGTTAGTCTGGTCTGTTTAGTTCTGCCCTAGCAATGTTTAACTGCACTGAGAGCGTGATTTGACCCTGAATCAACCCAACTGCAATAAGTGAATCCAACATGCCATGCATTCTGAGTTGAAGGCAGCATTTATTTTGTACAGGTAAGCTGCTAAACTCTGCTGAGAGGCAGAAAAGGAGTTTTCTCCGAGATGCAGTGCTACAGAAATGCCACTCTGAATACTTGGACAGACAACCGGAGGAAAACAAACAATGGATCTGATACACTAAAAATACTAAAGAATTTTTAATTATTATTAAACTATTTATTTAGTCCCATGATCTGTGTGTTCAGGTGATATCCATGATTTCTGGCAACATTTTATCCCCCCCCCCTGCAGTTTTTGGATTTGTATTTGTTTAATTATGTGCAATGCAAACCCAAAACAAACTGAACAATGAACCAACATAATTAATTTAGCTCTATTCAGGCAGCTAATTAGTGTGAAAGCACCTTTACACTCTCACTTACCTGCTATATATAGTTCTATATTTGAGCTTTTTTTAAATATATATATATTAATGGAATTTCTTCAATTAAATGACTTCATCTAAACATCATCTATGCTGTACAACACTTTGATTCTCAAGCTATATTTCATTACAAAGCATGAAAAATGTCCAGACGTCCATATAACCGGTAGGAACCATATTTCATGTAAATGCTGAACATTTCACCAATCCAGTGCAGGTCAAAAAGGGACATAAGGTGCAAAAGTATGTTATGTTACAGCATGTTATTCTAACACCTACCTTGCTCTGACCACCAAGTGCAATGATCTGACATTTTCAGATTTAACATTTCAGACAGACTCAACATGAATTAACACTCCATATTCAGCTTAAAAACTAAGGAACTTTACAACATCCCTTGTGTAGGAAACACAGTAGTGCCAACTTAGTCAGACTTAATTGACACTGGGATAATTAACTGGATGACTGACTCAAGAAAGCTCCCAAACCACTCAGTGGGGATATAAGGGTACACAAGTGGGCAGTTTTCACTAAAGCAACAACTTCCACTCTCTTCCTTTTCCATCCTACACCTATTACAATGTAAATGACAAGTCAGTCGTAAGAACAAATACCTAATTAATGATCCTATTATTTCTCATTAAAAGGCATGAAGGTGTAAAAGTGTAACTCTTCGCAGGCATGTTCAAATACTTCTCCATGTTAGAACGTTAAGAGCAAACAGACCCTTCAAGGCTTTTTTTTTTTTTTTTACAAAAGCATTAATGGCTTACATTTTTGTAAATTATTAAAATAAGTCTCCCTTTTTCTAGGGAACGACTACAGGTGCAGCAGGACACAAATATACTAACTTATCTGTAATCAGGCAGAGACGGAAATATAAATAATTATTAAGGACCTTACCCAAATTAGCAGATTGTCCAAAAGACATGCCTTAACAAGTGTAATCAGTGTAAGGGTTTGCTGTGTGGCACTTTTCACTCATGCTGCTTAAAGCCAACAGAAGCTTGGCCTGCTGTTCCATCACCGATATAAATTTAGGCAGTGTCTGTACTCTGTATGCCAGAGTGCCGTTACACAGACTATCAGAGCGCTGTTATACTGCTGTCATACTGACTATCATGAGTCACATCTCTCAGGTATTCTGTACACCACCACCGTGAGTGTGAAATTGCTTTTATATAAGTTCTGTAAACAAGAAATGAATATCGAGTGACTGCCATTTCAGACACAGCTTGCTCAAATATTTTTGCTTATTTTTGCACTGTAAACAAAAAGTAGCCACAGCTAGACAGAGCGACACGAATACCCAGACTGACTGACAGCCTGTAGTAAACATAGTGATGTTTTGAATGTAACAAACTACTGCTAGAATTGGAATTTTATGTAGTGAACACAGACAAGCAAAAGCAATACAGACACTGAAATGTACCAGTGCTCTTATACTACATAGCAGCGCTCTTAGAATGAGTCTTGGACCAGAACTAACCGCATAACGGGGAATTGTTGAGTCAGAAGAAATCATCTTAATGAAATATAGGCTCTAAAACTAGTTTGTGCATTGATATGTAAGAAACATTCAATGTTAAAAGCCATGTAAAGCCTTAAATATTTAAATCCCATTACCAGGAAATGAGCAATAAGCAATGATTCATATATCGATCTGAAAGAAGAAGAAAACTGTCAGCTGGGAAAAAATGAAATTAAGTCATATAAATGGAATTACCAGCACACATTTTCTGGCAACACTCTAGTTACATGATGTATGAATAAGCTGAAAGGCAAATATAGTCACTGACCTTCACATCCGACACCTTCATACGCGTTCCTTCTTTTCCCACAAAGATGTCATCCACATCCACAAGTATGTGTCTTTCCAGAGACAGGCATAGTCTCTTTCCAGTTAAATAAGCAATAGCATCTACAAAAATCAGCTTGTGAAGCCAGAATGAGAGGTTGTTGCCAAATAAAACTCTCTGGATTCCATCATGAAGGCCCAGGTCCTGCACCACGGTGGCATGCAGGACTCTATGGGGACCAAGGTGAGCTAGGGCCTCTGATGACTTGGTGCTGGCTAGTAACACAGGTTCATAAGTACTGTGATTGGATTGGAAAACAGTCCAGTCATCACCTGGCAGCGGACCTTGCTCTACTTCGTTGGGCTTGGTGACGTAGAGCAGTGGTGCAGCAGGGTTGATTCTGTAGTCCCGCAGGCCCAAGTTAGAGTGCAGGAAAAGAGGAAAGCCCTTAAGCTGAGCGCTAAGCAGAGAGTTCTCATTGGCTTTGAAGAACCCGATAATACCCACACCGAACTCCGAGCAATACTTGTCAAGAAGGTCTCGGTTCCATGCATCCAAGTTGACATATTTAAGGACATTCTCGTAGATGACTAGAGCGTAGCGGCCCCGGTCACGTTCCATCAAAGTGGGCATGTCGCCCTTGCTAGGGGCAATCTCTGTGTGGTAACGGAAGCGACTGGACTCCAGGATGGCTACGATCTCCTGTCCCAGCTGGGAGTAGATGCTCTCTACAAACACTAGCACAACAGGTTCTGTGCGCGAGTTGTCTACTGCTTTGACAGTCCGCTGTCGGCCAATGAATGGGGGCAGGAAGAGTGGTAGCCGCTGCAGGCCATCTCCCGCTGCGACCACTTCACCACAGTCACTGAAAGGCAATGGAGGTGCCTCCTTTATCTTGGGGCTGTTGCTGACATAGTAAGCCAGGAGCGCCATAGACAGCAGGCAAAAGATAATGAGCACCAGGATGAGGCGGTGGAGCTCCAGCTGCCTGATGCCCCGCAGGAGCTTCCACAGCCCCATCGCCACAGATGGAGAGCAGGGGCCAGGGAGCAATTGGGGTAAGCAGACCTTCGCAGCCAGAAGAAAGGGGGATATAGGGGGAAAAGAGAAAGGAAGAAGCAGCACTCACTGGTACACACTTCAAGCAAAGAGGAGCCATTTACGCTAAGTCACCATGGCCCCCATAGCCCATGACTAGCCTCTCGCGGTAAACTCCGTCTCCGGCCACCTCGACTCAGCGTTCTTGCTTCACACTCGGGTTGCTGTATACGAACACGTGTACGCTGTTTATCCAACACGGTGTGTCAGCTTCCTCCACGGTTTAAGACGATTGGGTTTCTTGCTCTTGCTTTTTATGACAGTCCTCTGCCTCTACCCCTCAAAGGATCATCTGTCTCTCTCCTCTGTCTCGCTCATGCCTTTATGCTGCCACACACACGTATGATTCTATGTGACACAGTCTTCTTTATTACTGGTAACGGAGCAGAGTCGCTGACACTTTTGCAGCTCTCAGCAATGGCTGCGCTGAGGATGACCACCACAGGGGCAGGAAGGTGAACAGCACCCCCTGCAGAAACCCAACCTGGCCATGCTTAGAATCAGTAATCCTGTGAGGAGAGACAGAAAACCAAAAGAAATATACTGTTACATCACAAACATCTTTAAATGGCCAAGATAAAAAGTCAAATATAAAATTATCAGAGAAGTTTGAATGCATCACTGTGGATTTAATAACAACAACAACAAACAGGAGCAGTACTTATATGTGTGGGGGGACTTGGCCAATGACGAGCACACTTAAATGAGACACTGAAAAATGCTGTCAATGCAAAGGCCTTAGGAGCTACTTCTGATCACCTGATTCTAGATTCTTCCATGCAGCCACGCGAATTTTCCATTAGGGCCCCTCCTGACGCCCACCAATGTACTCTCAGTGGGTCAAGAGAGCTTTCTCATGACTCCCAAAATAGCTCACCATAACCTCCGTGTGCTGCCACCCTCCCGCTACAAAGATAGCATTACAGGTAGGAGAGGAAAACTCTGACCTTAGAAATGAGTGAACGAGGGCATTCTATTGGCCAACTTGGGCTGCTACTATGTTTTTGTTTATGCACAGGACCAGGGCTGGGCAGTACTCCAATGCCATGAGACACACACAAACACTGGAGCCCTATCTGTAAACTGGAAAATGTTTCCATCAAAACGCCTGCTGCAGAAGGGGCACAAGTTAGGCTTAGCAAAGTCAGTTATCAGAGGTCAGGCACAAGTCCATCAGTGAAGTTTACCGCCACCTATATGTCTCTGACATGATCTGTGTCAACAATCCTTCCACTGTAAATCAACTACAGCGCTTAAAGGATCGGTTTTCACAAAGATGAATAAATGCAGCAAGGCCACTGGTCAAAGTCACCATGATGAAGACAGAAAATCTCTTTGCATTGCTCTTAACATGTCCACTCACAGAAGCAGAGCAATATTGCTGTTACCTGCCTGTGCAACGGAGTAAGAGACAAGGGAGGAGGCTTCTACAGAACCTAATTTATCAAATGCACGGCCCAGCCCAGTGAAGAGAGCATCCTGAAACTAGAACCTGAACTATAATTAGCCTGAGGAAAGCTCACCACACTGACCACTTCCCAGCACAAACACATGACTTAATGATGAAAAAAATGATTCAGATCCAAGGGTCAGTTCTCCATTATCACCACAATCAGAGATCATGCCATATTTGATTATGATTACATTCTGCTGTTAAGATTTGGCTTAAATAACTTATTTCAAGTTGTTGCAGGTGTGTGTTACAAGCTTCAAAACTAATCTTCTTCTCCTAACATTAGTTTGCACTGCTGTTGATTCACCAGAACCTGGCCTCCGTAGTTAGCCTTGAGCTTTAATCTCAATTAAAGAGCTTTTAATTTCAATGCTACTACTTCTCTAATGATAATATAGTATCCGGCCAGCGGCAGGCTAATCCTGATTTATTTTCGATATGAACCAGAGCAGGAAATGATCAGTAGGCCATGCATATCTTCTGCTTATTAAGCTGCAGCTCCTGGTAAACAGATACTTGTGGTGTTGCTGTGCGCATAAAGAAGAGCGGAAATTAGATGGAGAGGAAAGGAGGAGAGGAGAAAAACAACAACAAAGAATGAGGATGTGTGTGTGTGTGTATATGATCTGATATGACAAGCAAAAAAAAAAACCCTTGCCCAAGTCAGTCTGTGGAGAAGAAAGAGAGAGAAGGAAAAAAACCCCATCAAACTTAGAAGACATATGAGTAAAGACAGTGTACAGAGATTTGAAGTCAAAGCAATAGAACACTCAACAAGAGTCATTTTCCTGGAGGACAACACATGACCTCCACAAAGCAGCGTCTCCCACTGGTCTAAATAAGATATGACAGAAATTAGAGTCTAGAGGGAGAGTTTAGGGGACTGACGCAGACACCGAAGGTACACTCAGTGATGGAACGATCCACATTTTTTCAGTTCTGAGACAATTCCGATACGCAACTGCTGCTTCCTACAGATTCCAATACTTTAATATTATAATTATTACTGCTGGATTTGTGTTCAAGGTTATGTCATGAAGCTGAAACAGACCATACAGCTCTTCTTACTAGAAGAACAACTCTACACAACTGCACTGAATTTAAACGCAGCTGTAACGTTTTCATTTCAATGAATGAAATGCAAATCTGAAATAAACGCCTTAAACATCAAAAGCCTTCGTAAAACTGAAGAGAAATAAATATCTTGAGTAGCTTTCTTGCTTTTCCGTGTTTCCAGACTAAAATATCTCCGAGCAAATGACATTCTAGTCAAACCAACAGCTAATTTTATTTGCCCGCTCAGTTACAGACTGTTGCTGCGGAAGTTCATGGTAAGATGTGGACTGGAATCTAGCGTCTCATGTTACATGATGTTACGTTAAGGCATGCTAATGGTCCAGTGCAAGCTGTGGAATGGAATCCGGACTGGAACTGTCCGTCTGTCCGGGCGATATCTGATGAGCGAATGATGTCAATATCGGATCTGATACCGATATAGGATGGAGTGGACGTGAAGATGGTTGAATCCTCTGTTACACATCACCTCATACTGAGATTTGCCTGCAGAACCAATCAGCCAGCCTTTCTGTCCACATGCATCTCCACGTCAAGTCCCTGAGCCGAGTCAGACGTTGCTTCCGTTATGTGTTGTTCGCTCTCTTTGTACAACCCTATACTTCCTGTAATCAATAAACTATCAGCCTCCCTTCATTTCCTTCTGATTGCCTCCCTCCAGCAGCTACACACAGCCACCCTCGTGGAAAGTCCCTTACGTCTAACGTGTGGGAATGAAGGAAATGAACATCAGCAGGAAAATTTATTGGAGGAACGCTGAGGAAACGGAAAGTTTCCCCTCAGCGGTGGGCGACACTCAATTCCTCAAATCTACAGTGGAGCTAATGACCAAAGTCAGAGACACAGACACACAAACACAGGTGTGCACTCGCATGCACACAGAGCACTTTCGAATCGATGCATCACGTGCAACAGATTTAGGCCCCTGAGCAAACGGAGACTCGGCTGAGCTGTGAACCTCTATAAATGGCCTTGTGCACCAAGCACACATCACTTATACATTACTCACACCACCTCTCACCTCCAGTCCAGACCAGCGAGACTCATGGGACGCATGTTGTCTCGCATAGCACATGCTCCAGTTACTAACACTGGACATATCTGCTGTAGATTCAGTGTTATATACTGCAGCTTAGAGAGAACAAAAACCTGACCTCTGAACAAAGAACATTTATTACCATTGACACAATGGGCCTAAGCAGTGTGTAATGTGGCTAGGAACCAGCAGGGAGATAAGATCATACAAAAAGTATATATTAGACAATTATTTAAAACATTGTATGTATATTTATACTTCTATTTATATATTTAGAGCATATTTAAGAAATAGATTAAAGCCTGTCCTATAGGTAGCTCTCCAGGAGCTTAACCATAATGGAGAATCTGTACGTCTCACACTGACAGCACAGAAAGAACATTATACGAATTTTCCAGACATTGTCAATGCAGAGTGAAAGAAATACTGCAAGGGCCTATATAACTGAAAAGACCTGCACATCTACACTTTTTCACGCTAGACAGATATGACATGTTGGGTGATACTTGATGGACCATGATGACCAACATGTCTTTATAGCGGTTGTGATGCAGACATCCATCCTTTGCTATTCTTTCCTCATTATTCCCCTGCAAAACAAACATGACCTAAAAACTACCCACATACCAGGAGATTTGCTTGGACAACCGCAGGGAAGCTGAAGTTAATCATAAGACCACAGACTACAATTAGCAAGCCTACCTTTTTATCTAACAGCATGCAATCTGCATCAAGCGTTTATGCCTTACAAACAGAACAATTTATCAAGTTAATGTTCTGGCAAAGGCTAAATTGGACGTGTTGTAGGAGCTTTCAGCAAATCTCACACAAATGTTCTGATAAATAAAAGGTAATTAATAACCCTCAACCTCCACCACACATTTTAGAGTTCATTTTAAGTGGTTTTGAGATCCCGGCGGTTTATTTTTTCCTCCAGCAAATCGACGTTTGAAAATATTTTCAGAAAAATGCAGTGATGTTAAGTGCTTTTATAGCACATCGCAGTGGAATGCTTGAATCTGATTGGTCAGAAGGTGCATGTTATTTTCATATCGTAGCGCCTGCTATAACAGGAATGATACGCGACTCAATCTAACACCGTTATTGTTTCCATAGTAACAGATCAGACACAGGGAAGCGTTAAAAACAGTTATAAATATTGATATGGTGCCTTTTTTTTTTTTTAGGAAACTTATTTACCATTCATTAATTAAGTATAAACCTTTAAAGAGCATGCTGTGTTCTTCAATAATAAATGAATAAGTTGCAACTGTTGGAAAACTGATGTGGTACAACAAAACAACACACTGCAGACACGCCCCATGTGTCAACGCCATGATCTTACATGGCCACACTTGAGGAGGAAAAGAGATGACTGACGGAGCGTCAGAAGACTAATTAGGCTCTGGCCCAACTGGTACACTATATGCAGTGTTCACTTGTGACTTGAGCAGGGTGAAATCCTCCTCCTCCTCCTCCATGCCACCACAGTACAGTTAAAAATTAATTTAATCTTTGCTGTTTAATATTCTAGATTTAAAAAAATAAAAAAATGAACAGAATGAGGTACATTTGAAAGGCAGGAGCAGTCACAGTGTCGTCATGGTTACGGTATAAAGCGTACGAACCTCTTTTTTCCACATGAGCAAAAGGGCACATCGACCAACGCATTCAGGAGGAAAAAAATGGCAAGTGTGAAAGCAGCATAAGTCACTGTATTATATGAAATGTTACTTGGCTCAGCGCTGTCAGGGAGATATTGCACATAGAAGTGAGAGAGAGAGAGGCACCTGATGAGAGAGCCACAGGTGTGAGTGACACTAGACATTGGGGCGCACACACTCCCTCACACACACACACACACACAATCATGTGCACCATACCGCTTTCATCGGGATGTACTCCAGGCAAATAAGCCTCACTAATTGTGCTCTGAAAGAGGAAAACAAAGACTGCTGCTGTTGTAAAAGATTTCTACAGGGTTCAAAACAAATACAAAAACCCAGCATTTAATTGCCTTACTGGCAGTGAGAATTACACTAAGCTTCTAAGATCCTAAAAGACGTTCTAATTTACATGTAAATTTTTAGGTTTCTGTGCATACTGCTTTCAAATCCATATCCGTCTCCACATCTGTCTATTCGAGCTAAAGCACAGGAGGTGTGTTTCCTCCTAGAACCCCAAACAAAAAAAAAAAGAGAGGGAAATCTGATGAGGGCAGTTCTCGCCTGCACCCTGGGGTCAAGCCATCACGGCCCAAAAAGCTAAGTGCTGATCACAAAAATTCCACAAAGCCCCTCTTGGCCCTGCTGGTCACCTCTCGCATACACACACCCGCCACGCTAAATAGACACAGCTCACTCCACTGAGCAGCATGAAAACACATACACACACACACACACACAAGTAAAGAGAGCTCCCACTCTCCATTACCACAGCCGTATTTCATGTCTATCTCAACCTTAATGACTACTACTACCACTACTAGTAATAATTATTAGTCATCATAAAATCTTAAAGGCTATTAAAAACCTTCAGTATAAGATAATGAACTATACATTTCTAGCTTTGTGGCAATACAATGATAAAAGTACATGCATTTCAGTCAGATGTCCATGCTCTACAGGTGTATAAAGTCTCACTTTTTGCTTTTTCTCTGGGTCTATGAGCTCACGAATCATTGTGACGCTGAACATGATCCTGAATGAGATCCTATTTCTGGCTGTTATAAGTAGTTAAGCCTGAAACTGTTAG
>JAOVYV010000040.1:21231601-21245858 GCA_025674545.1 Hassar affinis | reverse complement strand
CACAAAGACTTGCTGTCTTGGTCACAGACGTGCACCAACAATTTGTCCTCTTTTGAACTCTGGTATGTCACCCATAACGATGTGTGCTTTGCAATAATTTGAGCAAAACTGTGCTCTTACCCTGCTAATTGAACCTTCACACTCTGCTCTTACTGGTGCAATGTGGAATTAATGAAGATTGCCCACACTAAAATGACAGGTGTTTCAGTTTCATTGTCTAACCCCTGTATGTAGTCAGTTGTACAATTTCAGCCTTATTAATTGAAATATGATTAAACACAGGCAATCAACTTTTAAAGGATTAAAAGGTTACATCAACCTTGCTCATTTATGTCCGTGTACAAAAATACTGTACTTCAGAACAGGAAAAGTGAGACAACATCGCTTTCATGAACTCTGTCTCCATAACCCATAAATGAGCTATTTAAAAATTGTATTCACTTTTTTTTTTCAGAGGAGGTGTGAGGGTTGTAGGAACAGTGATGCCTGAGCAGTGCTTTCCTGTCTGGGTAAAACTGACAAAAACCAGCATGAGGAAATCCAAAAAGTTCTTATTAGAAATCAGCTCTTCCTGATATTCACTCAGATGTTTTGACCATGATTACTCCATGAAGACACATAATGTGATAATATTTTAGGATATTTAGACAGCTTAGGAAAAACATCTAGTGAGGTCCCCTGGGGATGAAGCCCTTATATCTTAAAGGTGTAAAATACCCCTGGGCAGGATAGTTTGAATATTTCATTCTTGGCACATTGTGTGGTGTGGTTGGGACCATAAAGATCTGGTTACATACAGTTAGTATAAAACATTTACTGTAGGGTGGGTCTCAGGTCCCATTATAAAGTTTATAATTTCCTGAATGATCAACTGTGAAATTAGAATTCTATTTCATTGAGAGCTAGCGATCTAAAACTTCATCTACAGCCTTTATTTCACATTTCTACACATTCTACCTTCTACTTTCCACATTTCTCTGGAAAATGGTAAGTTGTACCCAGACGCCCATCTGAATACGGTTATGTTGATTAGCAGATTTAATCCTCAGAAATGAACCACTGGTATTTTTTAGTTCAATATTCAATAGGATAAGTAGCTTATTGTGTGCTTAGGAGTGCTAAAGCCGTGGACATGATGACTTAACACAAGCAGAAAATACAGTACAATAAGTAATATATCCAATATTCACTTAAATGTAATTTTTTCTCCAGTAGGCCTCAGTATGTATCTGTTCATGTATCTTTATTTCAGAAAAAAAAAACTCTCTTTAAAACCCAAGTCTGTTTCTTTTTCAGTTCCAGCCTTCTTTATTGCACCTGCTACAAACCCACGCCACCCAGTCATGCCACCCCATTTCTACCCCCCATCCTACCCAGTCAAGCCACCCCACTTCTACCCCTTGTCCTATCCCATTAATCCACCCCACTTCTACCCCGCGCCCAATCTCTAAATGAAAGATCTGGCTGTATTATATAAACAAATCTTTATTTCTTCAGTGATTAAGATTGAAGAATATAATGCTTATAATCATCTTTCATGTTTATTCCTGATGAACAGTACTTCTGATTCTTTCTTGTGATTTTTCTCATCAGCAGTTCCCAGAGGTCACACCTGCTGGTTTCTGTCACTATAATGGCCATTTCAACTGTTTCATTTTCTCTATATTATTTGGCTGAAGGGGACACAGTGGTGCAGCAGGGGGTGAAAGTATGGATTCAGAGGTGGGTGAGCCACCTAGACCCCCAACCCCTAAACAACTAACATGGGGGGAAATTCTGGATTTAGAGGGGGGCAACCCATCTGTGTCCCCAACCCCTAAAACACTCTCATGTGGTGAAACTATGGATGCACAGGAGGGCAAACCTTCTAGACCCCCAAAACACCCCTAAACAACTAACATGGGGTGAAATTATGGATTTGGAGTATGGTGAGCCACCTACAACCCCAACCCCTAAATCACCATCATGGGGTGAAATTACGGATTCAATGGAGAGCAAACCATCCACACCCTCAACCCCTAAACAACTCACACAGGGTTTAATTAACACAGCTCCACGCTGTCAAACAGTCAAACAATCTCCCTGTGGACAAGCCCCGGTACAGCAAAACCACCAATGTACATCAGTAAAGTCTGTCTGGAAATCACAGTCCTGAGAGGACATGACTCTGCTTTTCTCTTTCAGGTCGTCCCTCTGTTGTACACAACAGGAACTCAAATGAGAAGATGATGAATAAACATTGTAAAATGCTACACAGATGTCCTGGGTCTTTATCAGAGTAAATAGATGTTGGTGTAAACTACAGGAACAGTAAAGGTGCTTTTGCTGTAAATGTCAATCATTTGGCATTATTTCCAGAACAATTCCTGAAAACAGATCAGGTTTGTGACAGAACACAGCAGACATGTGAGATTACTGGTGCTCGTGTCCTTCAGCACAGTTGATGTGCAGTAACGTAAAACAAAGCCCTTTTTTAAAATGAAATAGAAACTGAATTCTGCAATTTGTTAATTCACTTAAAGATTTATTTAAGAGACAATAGGACAAAAAAAAGATTTTTAGTGTTTTGAATGACTAACTTAATTCTTTGGGAAAATTGAAGATACTAATTAAGAACTAAGATTTGCATGAAAAGTGCTGCAAGTTTTTTTGTGTGTGCGTTTGTGTGTATGTGCAGGTGTACCAGTAAGTGTATGCATTTTGTGATTGTGTGTGTGTGGTTTCTGTGTGTCTGTTTTGTGTGTGAATGTGTGTGAATGTGTGTAGGTGCAGGTGTAAGTATGCAGTAGGTGGAAGTGCACATACTTTTGCTCGGTCAGGTTAATATCATGTCATGGAGATGGAGCCAGTGACTCAGAAGAGGAGACTCAGTTTATTTAGAAGACCTTATAAAATCCTGATGTGAGCTGATGTTCTGATGTAAAACGTATGTGGCTTGAGAAGAAAACGTCTGATTTATGGCAGTTTAAATACACTTGAAAATTTAGTAAAAGCCAAATCTGATTTTGTGAAATGAACATGCGGGTGAATGGGGCAGATTTCTGTCCCTAATGCCAAACAAATTGTCATAACTCGAAAAATCATTTGTCAAACAATGAGATAATTTGAGATTTCAGAAAGGGGATGTGTCTGTGATTTCCATTTAAATAGAATCTCTAGGTGAAAGTGTAAGGATTTTAAACAAGACTATTTTGTGAAAGGTCAGTTAGTTTTTGTGCAGTGCAGTGTTACATTAACACTCTGAGTATCCCCATAGGAAATAATGGAGTGAAATTTAAAGACTAATAGAAAGAGAAGGATGTCATCTATCCGTAATTAGACAAGCCAGGTCCGGGTGGGCCCGGGTCCAAGCCTGCCGATTTTTGTAGTTTAATCTTGAAAATTGACCGAATTACAGCAACTCCCATTCATTTCTAATGGACATTTTATTTTTAAAACTTATTATAAACTATAAATCACAATGAATCACTATAAATCTCAAACATATATATATCACGATTACCTACACAATGGTGTTTGAACCGTGTCTGTAGGTTTAACGGTTCGGGCTGTATTAATTACATGTTTTGAAGAATAAACGGAATAATAATAATAATAAGTAAGTGGGATAACAAGAGAGTGCATTTCTGGCACTATAATAAACAAACAAATCAAGCCAGTTAATAAGAAACTTACCTGTGGATAAGCAGAACCAGACACTGGGAAGACAGCAGGTCGAGGGACATGCTGGAGTTGATGGCCCAGGTACTGCTGGGTGCAGACAGTAGGCAAATGGGCTTGGATAGTGGTATAGGGGTGCAGACCTGGTGTGTGCGCCATGGCCGAGCCTGGCAGTGCATGTGACTGGTAGAGGGTGGAGCCCACTGATATGACAGGCACAACAGCAGCTGCACTGACCGATGCAGTAACAGCTGCAACACCAGCAGCGTCCATGGCCACAGAGCTGTCTAACACGCCGCAGTTCCCCTCTGGAGGTCTCCGAGCCAAGCCACCATTTGCCCCACACCGGCTTGGCCCTTCCCTCTGTGCTGCAGAGACTCCACCCACCGTTTGCTCATACAGCCAGTACCACTGATGGGCCACCTCAAACAGCACCTCAGGGTAAACCCCTCCTCCCTTTGCTGCCTCCTCTACTGCCATACATGCCTTCTCAAGCATCACGTTATCCTGGGACAAAAGCAAATTCCGGGAAATTGAATTCATGCAGGTGTTTGGTAACAGACTCTAAGTGAATATTGGGCATTTTAAAACAATAACATCAGTGTTTAAAGTACCTGCTCTTTGCACTGTACCAGTGCCCTCTGGATCTCATTTGGGTTGAGGGCATGAGCATGAGGTAAACAGCTCAGTGCGAGTTCAGCTGCAGCTCGTACCATGTTGGGGTCTCGGGCCCGTGACGCCCGGTCAGCCAGTGACGCCACTTCAGGAGGGGTGAGATGACCATCCCAACATTCCACAAGGATGTTAAGAGCAGCACTGCCAATCTCCATGGCTTGGCCTGAGGAAGACAAACAGTACATGTGTTGAACAAGACTTATAAAAGTGAAAAGTTTGGTCTCAGCAGATGTAATCCACACAAAAAATTTCTTTTCATTCACCTGTGATCCAGGACACATGAGATGAGTACGTCCTAGACAGCCAGTTAGGAGACACAAAGTTATGCAGGCCCAAGGCATACAGGCCGATCTCAAAGGCACACAGGTGCAGGTTGCGGTGAGGCCCCTGGTGGCCCCCACTAGCAGACGGCTGGGTAAAGATAGAGGTCGAGCTGTTCCCTCCAGCCTTTACTAGCACAGTCTTGGCCAGTTCAAAGTAGAAGTGAGCTGCCGCCTCTGACGGCTGGTTGGGCACATGTGGCGCGTGGCATTCAGGGCGACGCCCTTTATACCTGTAGGTCAACAGTGTGATAGTTGTGCTTTAAATAGCATGATAATATAAGTACAAATAAACAAAACAACTAACTGACTAAACAACACCCATCAATAAATGAGAAATCTACACTTTAGATTAAAATGCAGATAACACCACCAGCACAAATATGTCTAAACCAAAGTGTAGATGTTTTCTAAGAATAAGGTGAAGATTCCCAGTTCTGGCAGACATATGCAGCTGAAAATTGTAATGGCCCCTACATCTGTCTATTAGCCGACATTCCTTATGACTTTTGTTGCTGCTATTTAGTCTGTCCTCAAATAATAATAATAATAATGAAGCTAAGTAAGAATTCAGCAGAAATTCTAATACATGATCACATGATCATTTAATTTTGTACTTTCAGCATCAGCCAACTCCACATGAGAGAGACAAACACCTATGTTTTCCAGTGCATTTATTAGATGTATGTAAAAACTGTGCCTGACCTGCTGGTGTCAGTGCTCTTGGCTCTGGCTCCTCCCCCAGCTCTGCGTGAACCACTGGATGACGAGGAGCCCAGCGAATCAGAAGACGAACTGCTAATGCTGTCACTGTCTTGACCCCTCCCCCAAGAAGACGCTGCCCATCCGCCTCTCAGTGGACGACGACTGAGTGTCGGGGAGCTGTCAGAGGTGGTCTCAGGAGCGCTGCTGTCAATGCTCGCCATGCCTGACAGAACACAAGTCAGCAGCACGGACGCTCAAACAAGTGTCACAAATAATGCTAACATGATATAATTCAAGCTACTAAACATTTATGTAGAATTCACAAAAAGAAAATCAACTCTTTCACAGTGTCTGCAGGAACAGTCGTACCTGTGTGCTTCTTTTTCTGCCGTACAGGTGAGCCCCAGCAGCGTGATCCATAAGCTCCACGGCCACCAAGTGCCAGCCGGCTAGGCACTGTGCCCTCAGGCTTAAAAGAAGCCACCTCATTCTGCTGCTCACACGAGGACGACTGAGCTCCATCTGCAACAAATACCAAAAAAAACCTCTCAGTCACAATCACCCTAAGTGACTATGGGCACAATTGTGTTTGACTGTCTGCATTTCTTTTTAATATTTTCTTCTTTCATTTTCATAACCCCACTAAAGACTAGGAATGGCCCTCTAAGAGTTTGCCTTGAGGTCTTAAATACATAAAAAGACTGAACGGAAATCATAAAGATGATAACTCTCAGCCACAGTTGCCATACACTGTCACATTAAGACATCCAGGCCTGATACATTGTTTAACACAGTCTCTAGACTTCATGGTTATTTGACACGAATGAAGAAGGTCCTCAATTTCTGTTGAGTTAGCAAAAATAAAAGCTGAACATTAAGGCAATTTGTAATATAAAGGAATCTATCTACAGTACTGTCTGTTTCCTCATGCTGAGATCTGGCAAGTTCTTTTATTTCTTAGGTGAAATATAAGATTCACCCCCAAAAAACCCCACTGCCATTATTAATAGTCTTCTTGCAGAAATATTTTCAAATGTACATTAGTAAATAACAGGTAATATACACCGGTGGGGGATCATTCTCAGCACTGCAGTGATACTGATGTGGTGATGGTGTGTTAGTACTGTATGTTGTGTGTTGTACTGGTTTGAGTGGATCAGACGTAAAGTAGATGTAAAGTCAGAGACAGTAGCTCATCTGTCGCTGTACAGTTTGTGTTAGTCATCTTCTAATCCTTCATCAGTGCTCACAGGATGCCGCCTACAGGATGCTGGGGACTGGACATTTTTGGTTGGTTGGTGGACTATTTTCAGTCCAGCAGTGAAACTGATCCACTCACACCAGTACAACACACACTAACACACCACCACCACATCAGGGTCACTGAGTAAATGGACAATGGAGGTGGTGGTCATAATGTTATTCCTGATCATTGTATAAATAATAGGGCAAGCTAAAACAGCATTTTAATATTCTTTAATATCTAATATCTTTTTGTAAATTTGTTCTTTTAAAAAATTGCTTCTGAATGTTATTACACATTAAACAAGGAAAACCCATACAACTCTAGGTCCAGACCTTAATATGGTGACTTCTGATAATATGTGGGAAGAAATTCTAGTCCATATTCATTCTATCTCAGTTTAAGATTGTCCATCACATGTTTATCACACCAGAGAAATGAACAAGCTGGATTCATCTAGATCAGATCTTTGTACTAAATGCCAAATAAACAAGGTTAAACTCCTGCACTGTATGTGGACTTATATTAACACATATATTAATACATTTTAGGGCAGATTTGCCTGGAAATTAAGCTTTTTGACACATATCAGTGCCAATTGACCCCTTAGTCCTAGTTTTACGAGTGTCATTTATTGGACTCACTGTTGATCAAGATTTATTGATAAGGAACCTCCTCACTGAAGAAAATATATCATGGTTAACTGGACTTCATCTACACAATCTAGCATAAATCAGTGGTATAAAACAATACATAAAGTCATTCACCTTGAAAGGTGAACTTATTTAGATATTAAAAATATTAATAAGTTTTATCAGGGGTGAGTACATAGATTATACTAAGCCTGCTATCAGGGATGTCCTACAATGTTGAAATGAAATGGATAACAGAATGGAACTGTCTTATTGTACTTTCATGTTATGCCTGGTTTTAATTTGGTAATTATTGAGTGCAAAAATGATTACTGAATGTTATTTATTAAACTGCTAGAATTTATTTTTAATAAGAATCAGCTGTCATTGTATTGTACTGCACATTATGTTGTCATATTTTGTATTTCATATGAATGCTATAATAAACAAGACTGGGGGGGGCTTAAAACCTTAAAAACCATAACATTCATTTGCCATTTGTTACTGCAGTTAAAAGATATATCCAGCAGGTGGCAACAATGTATACCAGTGACAACATGAATAAACTTAAATTAGTCCTGTATATGCATTAAGACCAAGAATTATTATAACTTTGTTTTAAACATTAGCAAATATATTAAGTCAATAATAATAAGTCTAAACAAATAACAAGCCAAGATACTGCATCTGACTATAACATATAAGCAATTATAGAATAATAAAAGAAAATCCTACGCATACAAAAGAGCCTGTTTACTTTTGCAGTATTTTAATCTTTGTTATTATAAAGTGGCACATAATTTAGGCACATAGACTTCCCAGAAGCACTGCATTTTTTGTGAATCCCAAATAGCTCACAGCTTGCACATATAAAGTGGAGAAATATTATTTCATCGCCTGTGTGGTGCACAAGGCAAATAAGCTTCGGAATATTAAACAGATTATAAGTGCTTAACCAGCCAGTCTAGCCAGTTACTCTCACCTTGCTCTCGGCTCTCGCTGGCTGCCTCTCCTGACGCCGTGCCCTGAACCCCAGAGCCCGTCAGCCCACCCGGCTGCCCAGTCGATCCACCTGAGACACCTTGCACAGAGGCGGAGCCTCCTGTCGTAGCCGGTGCTGCGTGTTTGGACACACCTCCTGTGGCACTGCTTCCATGAGTCGCGTGTTTGGATGGGCTCTTCTGGCTACCTGTGGCTGGTTTACTGGAGTAGAATGAGCTGAGAGTCTGGGGCTTATGGGTCTGACTCTCACGGTCTAGAAGCTTGTCCAAAATCTGTAGGAAAAAGGGAAGCAAATCTGTTATAGTTTTAGATACTAGTTTATTAGAAATTAGAGGGCAGCTGCAAATAGGTCACACAGCAACCACAAAATGTTATGTGACAACAAAATAGTACTGGAACAGCAAGGCCAATACTTTTCCTTTTGCTATAGAAAGCCATTTGGGATCAGATTAATATAAGAAGACAGGTCATCATTTCAGCTTTTAGTTCCTGATATTTATAAATAGATCTGTTAAAACGTTTTGCTTGTACATATCCATTTACCAAGTGAACAAAAATACTGGAAAATGTGACTGACAGTTGTTTCTTTTTTACTTGGAACATATCAGCTTTGGTGGCAGACCACCCAATTTTTAAGTGAGCAACACTTCATATTTGGTTGCCTATCCCTTCCAACATCCAGTGGTTGCGTATCCACATCCAATCACTGCATCAAGCTGGTGAACCACTGACATCCCCAAACTATTGTGTTCTTCTTTTTGACACTTTTTGGCTCTGGAAAGCCTTTCCAGGAAGTGAAATGTACGCTCAACTGGGTTACGGTCTGGTGATTGACTTGGCCAGTCTAAAACATTCCACTTTTGCCCCCCCCTGATGAACTCCTTTGTTTAGTTGGCAGTGTGTTTTGGGTCATTTCCTTGCTGCATGATGATGTTCTTCCCAATTACATTGGATCCATTACTCTGTAAATGGCAAACAGAATGTTTCTGTACAACTCATTCTGCTGCTACCAGCATGAGTTACATCATCAATAAAGATCAGTCAGCCTGTTCCAGAAGCAGTCATGCAACAACCACCACTTGACTGATGAGGTTAGGTTTTGGATCATGAACAAGATCCATTCTTTCTCCACACTTTGGCCGTTCCATCACTTTGCAAGAGGTTAAGAGGTTCCACAACATTATTTGTGGTTCATCTCTATATTTATTCATGAGTTCTTTCTTTCTGCAGGCGGCTTGCTTCTTGTGGTATGTACTCTGTATTTTTGCTTTCTAAGTTTTATTCAGAAAGTGATACCATTTCCTCTACCCTGCGGAAGCTGGTGGTGATGTCATGACTTGTGTTTTTGGGTTTTTCTTCACAGCTGTTACAATGTTTCTGCCGTTATATCAGCTATACCCAATACTCGTGCCAGTGTTCTGATCAATTTTCCCTATTTTCTATGCTTTAATATTGCTTGCTTTTCTCCCATTGACAGCTCTCTAGTCTGTTTCTCTAGTGGAGAGAAACAGATGGACTACAGTCTCTAATTGTAGAACTACAAAGTGCAGCTAATATGGTAATGGGACTGATAAAATGGACAATGAGTGTAAAGAAAAAGAGGTGGTCATAGTGTTATGCCTGATTGGTATATAATTTCACTGACTCCAGTTTACAAAACATGAACCAGTTCAGCTTCTCCATCAATAAACCATTCACTAATGGTTAAGCATTACAAGGTAACATGTGCTGTCATTCCATCATTTTAATTTTATGTATTTTACGTATCCAGACATTTGTATGAAGGAAAATAAAACTTTCTGAAGTGAATCTTAAAAAAAAAAGAGTTAAACAACATGACCCAACACCATTTGAATAAGGTTAGAAGTAGGATACTAAAGCATTACGAGCCTTTTTCAGCTTGCTCTGGTCATCCTTGTAGGTAATCATAAGAGCCAAGGCAAGGTCTCCTTTCTCCCTCCTTGTGCCCTCACACAGCAAAGGGTGCTCTGCTTCACTCACTGTAGTCTTCATTCCTGCCCACAAACAGACAAACACACTTGCTGTAAGCAGTAGGACTCCTGTAGTTCTTGACTGAACATATTTCAGGTGCACACTAGGGTGCAGAGTAACTGCATGCAATCGTACCTAAAGCTGCAACAGCAGCCTCAAAGCCCAGCTCTTCATCACCTGGCATCTCGTTGTTACGGTTACGACTGGGGGGACGTGAACCCGTGGGAGAGACGACTATTACAATAAAAACAGAGGAATTAGATGGGAATGTATCTGTAATATTTAGTTCATGCATCTATACATCAGCCATATGACCGTCTATCTGATTACAAAGGTTCTAAATATACAAAATCGAATATTTAAAGATAGTTAGTCTTGTTGATTTGTTCAGAACAAACTAAACTTTGAAGAATCAAGCATCTATTGCAGTGTGTTTAAACCACATTAGTACTAGTCAAGTAAATCTGATGTGACTAGAGGGCATCTTCAAATAAGTTTTGCTTGTAGCATAATCATTAAGGGCATGTATGTAAAGCTGAGACTCACCAGGAGTGCACAAAACGTCAAAAATAAAACTGGCCAGCATTAAGGGCAGAACTGGCCGATAATCACAGAAGTTTCCATCACGTAACTGCTCAGCTCTATCCCTTATAGCAGTCATCTCCACAAGACCCAGTGGAATCTTCTTCAGCAAAGCAACCACTTCTGACTCCTGATATGCCAGCTTCACCTAAAGACAGAAACCAAGATTTCTGAGCAAAGATATAACTACTAGGAGAAAAATATTTCATGTGAAGGATGGTGTGTACCTCCAGGGCCTTGGTAGAAGCTGGAGGTCTCTGGAGCTCCAATGAGAACATGCCAGTGCTGAAGGCTAAGTTATGAAACTCCAATCTCTCACTCAGCACTGTGAGCAGGAAGGCTACCTTGGAAAGGGTTTTGGTAGCCACTTGTGTCTGTTTGCTGGTCGACACCTTGCTCTTCTTACCCTAACAAAACGAGACACGATTCACAGATTTAACAGAACACAGAGCAAAACGTGATGCTTCGTCATGGTTGATATGGAAGATGCTGTAGTATCTCAAAGATATTTTTATAGAGAACAGTTTGCAGTCTGCTTCAAGTTGATATTAATCATGAAATATGCCCAGATCACTATTATTATGCCCAGATCACTATTACTATTTATGTCATTTGTTCATTAGCACAACAGTGCACACTAAGCTTGCATCACATGTTATCAGACATAGGCAGTAGTGCATGTGGCTGATGTGAAGAACTGAGACATGACAGTGTCAAACATCAAAGCTTAATTAAAAGAAATACACTGGTACTTCGTTATATTGTTCTTTCTGTCTGTGGCAGATATAAAATTACAAAATGATTAATATTCAACAACTAAACATTACTATAAATGCCAAACATCATTTTGAATTGAAGTCATTTGACAGCCATAATATTTATTTATGATGCTTTGGGGAGAGGCAGATGGCAAATCCGAATACATGTCTGCTTCAGTTTGTTACCTTTGTCTGTGGCTGTTCCACTTTGAGGTCAGGAGGGTTGGACAGGAGATCTCTTGCTAGATCCACAGCCAGACGACATGCTTCATTACTGTAACCATGAGCATACAGAGCCTCTGCACAGGCAAAAAGCACCTAGACACAGCAGATGTTTTTAAATAATGCAAACCATAGATTATGCATGACCTGAGACAAGGCATCTTCATTCAACCAACCCTAACATATCTCCTCACCTCCATCCGACCTTCCGTCTCCAGAGGTTTGATTCCAGCAAAGATGTCCGGTTCTTCCTCGAGGTTGCTGTCTGGCACCCCTCTCTCAGTTCCTTCCTCAGAGGCTGCACTGAGATAGTAGGCCTGGTAATCGTCCTCACCGACAGGGTCTCCACCAGCCGCTGCCTCTAGAATCTGGGCTCCAGGTGTTCCTGCTGTGTTGCTTCCTTCTCCCTCTCGTCGGCTTCGAGAAGGTTTTGGTGTGACCATAGCTGATATGGAAGGCAGGGCATCCTCTACTGGATCTTCATCTCCTCCATTTTCCTCAAGTTCTGCCTCCACATCTACCTCTTTCTCCACTGCTATAGCCATGGTAACCATTGGGCTTTCTTTGGGGAAGCAGTGAGGGGCTTCAGCTGCCAGCGGTATTGTGGCATGGATGCCACGTTTACCCTCAAACACTCGCTCCTTGGTAACATTGCCACCACCACTACTGCTGGTGTACTTGCGTGGTTCTCTGAGCAGAGAGCTGGGTGAAGGCAGCATCTCAGGGGGTGGAGGCAAGAAATCAAAAGTGTTGCTCGCCTCTGCTCCCAGTGCCAGACTTGAGCCGTCATCCAGGCTCAGCTCAGCCATATCAGGCTCCAAAGAGCTGTCCTCACTGCTAGTGCGGCGTTTAGCACTTGGGTGCTTCCCACCAGCAGCGCTTGAACTTCCACATGAATTCTTACCACTCTGGGTTAGCTTGCCTTTGCCGCTAGTAGACAACGAAGAGCTGCAAGCTTTATATGTGCCCTTTGTGCTTTCATCTATGGACAGAGACATACCCCCACCTAAACGCACCAACATCCCACCACTGTTCACTCCAGACATGCCTTTTCTTTTGCTCACAATGGTCTCTTTGGGCCGCACGGCCAACTCTTGCTGGGGTGGGTGGGAGCTGCCACGTGATTTGTGTTCAGGAGCTCCAGATTCAGATCCCCCACAACGTCCACCTCCTCCTCCTCCACCTCCAGGCTCCAGAGGTTCCCCACTCGTCCCTGCTTTGGCTCCTCTCTGTGGCTGCGCTGCCCGGGCCCAGCCAAAGGAAGCGCTCTTCTTGTCTGCACTGCAGTAGGTAATGCCAGGCAGAGGATATGCCACTTCCCAGTTGAAGTAGCAAGACTCAACAGCCGGTTTGAAACCCTGAAAGAGCTTGTCCAGAGACTTGCGGTGCTGTCCGCGCTTCACAATCTCAATCACTTTAAGGTGCCACTTCTTGAGTTGGACAGAAAGTTCCAAACGCCTAGCGATACACAAACACACGGAAGGGCTTTATTCATCATGGTCATATGTTCTGTCTGTATGAAACCAGAAGCAGCAAACTCAATGATACATGACAACCCTGGCATATGACTTGCCTCCCTAGAGCATGGTCCTCTCCTATGATTCTTGTGACATTCTTGGCAGTAAGAAAACTAAATATGTTCTTTAATTGCAATGACCTTAACTTTGAACAAATGTTTTTTTTTTACGTGGCCAAATTAGATATAGTTCCAGGATAAACTAAAGTAATAAGGAACACAGCTGCCTTTTGTGTAATGGGAAAGTTCCATGGCCTCACCACACCAGCTTTAGTGCTTGTCATCTTAATTTGTGGCTAAAGGCTCAACCTTTAAAGGCACATTGTCTTAAATCCTGGGTATTCATTGTCTGGTAATCCTGTGATTTGGAGCAGCTACTTAACCAGAACATTCAATCTCATCTCACTTACAGGATAGCTAGATTTTATGTTATCATAGTCAGCGGGTTATGTACCATTTTACCACAAGCATAGTACACAGACACAGCCATGAATTCTATAAGCACTGAAAAGCTTGATGGAGCTATACCTCTCGGGGCTCATGGTGGGGTCAAGCACAGCCAGCCTCCAGAGCACCACCATTTCATCACACATGCTGGCACAGGCGTGAGCGGCTACCTCTGTCTGCCCATTACTGCGGCCTGTATGTCCACTGGCACTGCTGTGAGAAGCAGATGTCCGCACGCTGTACCACCAACCAATGATCTAGACCACAAAGACAGAGAGAATGTTTGAGCGATGGTGTGACCACTAAACAGCAAGTGACATCAAACAAAAGCCAGGAAGACATGACTTGGAATACTGTGTGTTCATTAAATACTGTATTTTCCGGACTATAAGGTGCACCTAAAAGTCTAAAATTTTCCCAGAAATTGGACGTGCGCCTTATAATCCGGTGCGCCTTATACGTGTACTGAGTTCCAAAATCTATAAAAGTATTGTTGTGCGACT
>JAOVYV010000040.1:21190748-21208653 GCA_025674545.1 Hassar affinis | reverse complement strand
GGAGGAAACCCACGCGAACACGGGGAGAACATGCAAACTCCACACAGAAATTTCCCAGGTCGCCCCACCCGGGGATATCTTGTATTTGTAGTGTTTTCAATTGAATATGGGTTGAAAAAGGATTTGCAAACCACCGTATTCTGTTTTTATTTATGTTTTACATGACGTCCCAACTTCATTGGAATTGGGGTTGTATTTTGTAAATGTCAATCTGCATCTCAGACTAACGTTCATGCAATACATGTCAGCATAGTGTAGTCAATTCAGAGAGGAAACTGGAGAAACCAGAGGAATCCTACAGGGACAGAGAGTAACCGGAGCTCAGGATTAATATCCTGGCTAAATTACCTGCTATGAGACTGCAACACTCTAAACCTAAACCAGTGAAGAAAATAGTCTTACTGGTGAGTATGATAACCTAAACAGGAT
This sequence comes from Hassar affinis, assembly GCA_025674545.1. NCBI lineage: Eukaryota > Metazoa > Chordata > Actinopteri > Siluriformes > Doradidae > Hassar > Hassar affinis. Next base: position 21,208,224 of record JAOVYV010000040.1, on the reverse strand, counting down.
TTACATTACTAATACTAATTTACAAATCTTCATGTGATTATTGTCTGGGAGGTCTGTGTGTTATGTCTCGAGACACTTGATTTGACCAATTTAAAGCTTCTACACTTTGTGATGATGATGAACTGGTTCAGCGAAGCCAGTGGAAATAAAAGCCAGTTCACAAAAGAAAAAAGGTTTGATAGATGACCACATAAAGGAAATGTGTCTGTATATTGTGTTAGTAACATGGCAAAAAAGTGAAAAATTTCACCCCCTACAAAGATATGATCTATGAAACAAGATCATATGTCGTGGTCTTTGCCAGATCAAAATCCCATGCCTGTCACATGATGTTTAATGCTAGAATGTTCCTCGATTTCCCTCAGGAAGGGAACTTCTGGAAAAGATGATATGCAGAACCAACATTGTAACAATGACAAAGACAGTTAAAGGGCATGCAAGAGTAAGTGAATGAGCATTGACTCAATTAGACCAGACCATGTGGTACACTCATAGCCAGTCATAAGCTGACTAAGCCATTGAACAGGAGGCTAGTAAACATCTGTGGCTTTGTCTTATATATTCACATGTCTGAGAGTGAACTACTCATCAACCCCCTGTCTCAAAGCAGATAAATAAAACACAAGGACAGTCAGCAACCACAACTCTAAATAAAATAAGGTCTGAGTGATCCAAACGTTTCGCTTCCTGAAGCATGAAAAGCTTCGGGCATGTGACATACCTCTGCGTTACCTCTTAAACCAAAAAAACAGGGGATTTGCCAGCAGGGCGAGTGAGCCGTACAAGCTCAGCAGCATTAGACAGAATTATTAAATAGGGGGTTTATTGCTTAACCACAATACCGTGCTCTGAGGCAGTGACCTGCACAAGACAAAGCTCTTTTTACAGCCTTCCCTCTGCTCTACTACACCCAACCCCCACTGCTCCTTCAAACCAAACACCATAAGGCCCACGTCTAGAAAAAAAAAACCCTTGTCTGACTTGCTTAATAAGTATTACTCTTGTACCTTCAATTACAAAAGTTTAAGCATGCACAGTTTTGCTTTCACAACCATAAAGATGCTGAGGTTAGTTCCTCTACCTCTACTGATGCACATTACTACGTCAGACCGGGTTTCTCTCACACCAGGAACTTTCAGCAATAACACAACTAACCCTGTGAGTCTGGCTACTCAACACGTCACTCATACACTACAGGTACTTAGTTTTAATTAAAAATGAACCAAACTCCATCAAGAAGACCATCAGTAGGAATGACATTTTATTTAAAACAAAAACACACCTCCTTGTTTCAGAACACACTTTAGATGATCTTTATAATCCCCTAAAGAACACTATGTACTCTACCTTGGTCATCTTGTTGAGCTGTGAATTCTAGTTTTTCATCCCAACAGTTACATTAGGAAAGGGAGACGTTTTAAATCAACCTGCCTCTAAATGTCATAATATAATCATCAAACTTTTTTGAGGCAAACCAAATTCATAGGCCCGTACAGCACAGACTAATTTATAGGTATAACCCAGATGTTGAAGTTAATCTGACAGATCGTTTTCATGTGATGTCTTGTTTATTCCTCTCCACCCATACAGGCTAACCTAAACCAGCTGTGACAACTGTGTTAAAAGGCATATTCATGTTACATGATCATATTAAAAGCAAGTCTAGCTGACTGAGTTACGTTTCCGATTAAACCGGTTCCGTTATCCTTACTAGTTGAGCATACACATTTAAATAAACGAAACCCCTATTGGCCATGCTTGACGGACACCTGGGGATCCCTGGACCCCGGTTTGAGAGCCGAGGGCATCTGAACGACTCTCACGTTGCGTTGCAGTTAACTTTAAAAGAGTCAGAGTCACTTTGGAGGTGACAGGGTTGTCGTGCAATTCTGAAAATATCTACTAAGGTCAGAGGTAAGAGCAAGGGCACAGGGGAGTGACAGGGATCGCATTACAATGACAATGCCTGCTCATAGACAGACTGTTTCGTAACACAACAGTCTGAACTCGGTTACCTTTAATCTTAACGGTAGGCGAGTTCGGACCAGCAGACTGCTTCCTCCATCCTCTCCAGTTCTGACACAGGCTCTCTGCCTCCGAGATGAAGGAGCAAAGGGAATCCTCTTCGAAGCGGTCCGAGTCCTCGAAGGAGAACCTCTCTCCGTCTTCCCACTCTGCGAACATCAGTTCCATGACATTGGCTGGAGGTGAAGGTGGAAGGAAAAAAAAAAAAAAAAGCTGAAGCTTTGCAGTGAGTTGCAGCTCAGGCAGGACAGGACAGGACAGGACAGTTCAGCTCAGCTCACACAGCTGACACACAGAGTGCAGGCTGAGTGCATGGGCGAAGAAGAGCACTTCCACTAGGGCAACTTGTTTGTAGCTTTGGGGGAGGGGGACTGAAGTGAATCAAAACACAGCAAGGAGCAACTCGCCCAAAGTCTCTTAACTACTCCACGCACACTTCTTTTTCGAGGCCTGTTTACGGTGACAACACACACGGTGCATCAAAACTACCTCCATCCACTCCTACCAGTCAGATCTGCTCTTTAGGCATCGTCCTGGAAAGTTAGTCCATGTTTTTCGGAATGTGGTCCCACTTTCAACGAAGTCCAACTCAGGTCTGATTCTTGAATATATCCCAAAATCACGAGGTGAAAAAACACACATTGATCTACAAGCCGCAAAACTAAGGGTCTAAAACTAAATTCAAGTAGTACTTACTACCCTTTCCGCAAATGTGCAGCAATGACATTTCTGATAACCTAGACACTTAAAGTTGATCCCAAATGAAAAATCTTTTTCTTGGACCTTGGTTCTTCTTTAGCTTTTTTTTTCTGCAAGGAACAGACTGTCCAGTGAAAACTCCACTCCATATGTTGCTTTATGTTGCCATTAGGACACCCGGACAGCTAGTTTAACGAGAAATATCCACGCCACACGATCAAACTACGTGCAAAGTTACTATAACTTACAATTCTTTCCTTCCTCCACAACGACCCCTTTCTCTTCTCACCCCCAAAACCAGCTGAGCCACTCTGCTCCACAAAAGCAGCTACTCTGATGCCGGCTAGCAAACCTAGCTAGCTAAATGACAAGCTAACCATCAAGCCACCGGTAAAAACAAAACACGCTCTAATTCTAACAACACGTTCAACTTAAAACAACAAGTCCATATCCTTTACTTAAAACTACTTGTGTGTGGTTTTTACAGTTCAGTCAATATATATATGTATATATGGAACGAATAGCTTAGCTTATGAGCGACCTAGCTTAGCTAGTTAGCTACTCGTTAGCTGCTAGCAAATAGTTTTGAGGCGAATCCGATTTGGCTACAGAGATATCCATGGACAAGGCGAAGTAAGAACGCTGGCTAATGCGGCTCGTTTATATTCCTTTAAAATAAAGAAACGCCGACGGATTCAGCGCGACTTTAATATTGACAAGTCGTGTCAGGACAAGACCTGATCCCTAATCCCAGTCTCAACACGGCAGGATGTGCTCGCACTGCTGCTGCTGTTTGGTTATTCAGTTAGTTCGTGATTGTCTCTAGTTAGCGAAGATTCCCGGAGATGTGACCGATGTGATCCTCCGTGCAACACGGGCTTGAGGTTTGTTCACCGGCATCTACAGCGAGCTAGCGCGGTGTTTTTTGTTTGCACTCGCACAGCCTTCTCTCAGTTCTCATTCCAGTAGCATGGCACTGTTTTGCTCTTGCGCTCTCCCACCGGTTTCTCAGTCCTCGGCTCCAAATTCCTCCAAATGCTGTTCCTGATTCATCCAAATCCAAAACACCACCTATGTGAGCCGAGTCCCCTTCATTTCCTTCACCCGTCATCCGTCTCTCTCTCTCTCTTCTCTCTCTCTCTTCTCTCTCTCTCTCTCTCTCTCTCTCTCTGTGTGGAAAATGATGGCTCTGCGCTCCACGGGCGTGTGTTTCCTCCATCAGCTGATCTCCGTTTACAACAACACGGTTAAAGGTGCAGTCATACCCATACCCATACTCAAAGGTACACTCTCACACTGTATAAACCTACTTATCCAGCAGATCTCATGTCTCTCTGTAGCTCAACAGTGAAAACTCTAAGGCATGAGAAACTGCAACCTATAATAGCACTCTTATCTGTCTGTCCTTTTGTGCCATTTGTACTTTTATTGTACAGTCTGTGCTTCAGATTTTTGTTTTGTCTCATTGTATCAAAGGCATTTTGTTGGAAAAACAGCGCTAGATAAAACTCATCCACCTTGCACCTGGTCGTTACGCCAGCAACTGTTGTGTTTCGCTTCACGTGCGTTGTCTCAACCATGGGTACAGATGAAGTCTGGTGAAGCAGGCAGAAAAATGTTAACCTAAATGAAGATCTGATTTTGAGGTATTTCAGGGTATGTCACCGAACATAACATGTGACTGATATGTTCAGGAATATGGCTAGAAGTTTGTGGACACCTGATCATCACCCCAAACTGGAAACACACAAGCTTATAGAATGTCTTCTATGCTGTGGTATTGCAAAGACATCAACCTAAATGAAGCTCAAGTCACAAAAAATACAATTGCCCTTCATTTACATCATTTGGAAGACGCCCTTATCCAACTTACAATTAGTTCATTTACACAGCTGAGGTTTAAGGGCCTTGCTCAGGGTCCCAGCAATGCAGCTTGGCTGTGGTGGGATTTGAACTCGCAACGTTCTGGTCAGTAGTCCAGCACCTTAACCACTGAGCTACACTGCCCATGGCCCTTCAGTGGAACTAAGGGGCCAAACCTATTCCCACATGATAATGCCCCTGTACACAAAGTTTTGCCAAGGCTGGAGTGGAAGAACTTGATTGGCCCACACAGAGCACTGAACTCAACCCATTCAGATGAACCGGAATGCCGGCTGTGAACTGGAATCCACTCCTCTGTGGACATCACTGCCTGACCTCACTAATGCTCTTATGGCTGAATGAGCACAAACCCTCTCAGCTAGTGGAAAGCTTTGCCTTAAGTGTGTTATACGTGTGTGTTATATTCAGGAGTCCACAAACTGTTATATGCATCGATATATAGTCCTGTCTAGAAACAAGCTTCTTCATATTATTTGGTCTGTTTTTTTTACAGTCATTGGTGGTGATATTGTGCTTGGTTCCACAAATCACCAACATTATCCACTTTCTCTTACTCACACTTATACTACTCAGAATTGTGGTGGATCTTCAGAACACTGGGCATGAAATAGGGATACACCTTGGAGGGAACTCCAATGTATGACTGATCACCGTTCATTATTTTTGTCCTTTAAAGATTACACACACATGCACACACTCACACTCACTCACCCACTCACTCACTCACTTATTCTTACCTAAGGGCAATATAGAACAGCAAATCCACCTACAGGTATGTTTTTGGGAGGCTTGGGAAACCCATGCAAATTTGCAGACTATATAATGTAGAAACCCCAAATTGTGCAAGGAGGTGTAGTATGACAACTACCCGTCAGCATGTGTGTGTGTAAGAGAGAGAGAGAGAGAGACACACACACACACACACACACACACACACACACACACACACACAATTAGCCATTTGGCCCATTAAACTCTACCCTCTTTGAGCTCATGTGTGTAATATGCAAAACGTATACCAAATGTACTATCATAGAACACAGTATACGTTCCACATGAACAACTTAAGTACAGAAACCAAAATATGTTTACCCATATTTCATTTCCCATAAAACAATTCCCAAGAACATTCCCAATATTTTCTCTTAGTACAGTGATAGAATATGGCACAGGTTGCCCACAAAGACTTTGTGGATTTTTATTTGCTCAACCAAAATGATACTCTCTCTACCACTACTGATTAGCATTTTGAAAAAGAAAAAGACAATAATCACACTACAGTGTATGTCCAACATAATACACTGTCCAAGAAGCAGTTCCACAGAGAATATGATTTTTTTGTCACATTATGGTACATGACAATGAAGATATTTGTCACATTACAGTACAGTACAATTCATTTTTTTGTATATCCCAGTTTGTTAGGAAGCTGGCGTCAGAGCACAGGATCAGCCATGATACAGCACCTCTGGAGCATGGTGGGTTAAGGACCCAACAGTGGTAGCTTGGCAGTGCTGGGGCTTGAACCCCCAGTCTTCTGACCAGTAACCCAGACCCTTAATCCTTGAGCCACCACTGCCTGTGTGTTATATAATGGGTTACATAATAAATAATACGATTCAAAATCATCATTTGTCAGCAGAAATAATGTTTTGCATTGCAACAAAGCCTGATAATACAGTACAAATTGTAGCACAATTATGGTGCAATATTATGTAGTTAGAAGAAATCAAATAACTGGTTAATTCTGTCCCTTTTATATAGGCTGTAGGTCTAATATAATAAAATAGTAGGCTTTGGAAAGCCATTAGTCGTGGCAGCTGTGTTTGTATTGAGGACATGTCCACACACACATGTAATTGTTCTGTTTACTGTTCTCCATCTAGTGATGCAATATTCTTCTTTTAAAAATGCATAAGCAACAACAAACACACCTGTTTATCTGTCTAATGCATACTTTAACATATAGGTTTGATGTGTATAGTGTGTAAAATGTTCTTCTTTCTCTATGCATGAATAATGCCATACAACATTATAATGCCAATAGATTTCAATGCAAAGAAATAACGTTAACCATAGCAGACATTTCTAATGAATGTTTCAGTTTCCAGAAAGGCTAATAAGGATTATGTTTCCATTTGCATTTTTGCTCCTAGCAAAATATTGTTCATTTCCATTCTTTCCATTACTTGTACTGGTTCTGACCTAGAATTCTTAAGTCTTAATCATACAGTTTTCTAGAGGCTTTTCTTAAGACAGAAGATTCTCTAGGCTTACTTATGGCTTTGGTCTTCTAAGGTGCATCATGTTATACATTTAACATACTGTATCAAGTAAACATTCACAAGTTGATCAGATATGATACAGCTTCTTGCACCATTAAGCAACATAACATTAAGCAACATATGTACGTTTTTAAAATTGCACTTAGACTCTTTTTGTTCATAGACTTCATTCACCTGGATTCCATAATCAGAGATACAATTATATGTCATCTTACCACAACCATGAGGCATCGATAAAACAAACCTTCAACATGAGTATGTTCAAAATTGATATCAAGCTCTCACCGGGTATAAGCTCCTCTGGAATGTGAATTCATTAAAGGATTTAATGCAAATATCACCAGTATATTCCAGAATATTCTGCCATTTTCAAAAGTGAATTTATATCTACTACATCTGTAGCATATGTGTAATTACCACAGAGAAGACTTACAACAACTTTCACAGTACAGGCAAATGTGTGGAATTTGATGTCTGTCTTAATAATCATATTCTGAAGATGTGGTGGATAGAGATTTAAAAAAAATCTAACCCAGTACTCCTTTGAGCTGTTTGACACGCAATACTGACAAATTTAGAAAAACATTACCCACAATAATGGCATGCAATTTAGTGCAACATGGTTCTAAATACATATTATAAAGCCCATTTTCAGAAAAGTTGGACACTTTCTAAAAATGCAATAACGACTAAAAGCTGTAATTTGTTAAACTGCTTGAACGTTTATTTAACAGACAAAAGGACAAAGAACACATTTTCACTGTTTTGTAATTTGTAAATTAAAAAAAAACTATAGAATGTGATGCCTGCCACACACACTTTAAAAAAGCTGGGACAGAGTCAAAATAAGACTGAAAATGTTATACAAGTAACACTGTTCCGGTCCCACAACTAGCAGTTTAAATGGTAACAGGTAAGGTCAAACATACAATGTTTGTCAGCACATTCACCATCTACAGTTCATAATATCATGAAAAGATTCAGGGAGTCAGGGGAAATCTCGGTGTATGAGGGCCAAGGGCAGAAACCATTGCTGAATGCGAGTGACCATCGAGCCCTGACGCAGTATTGTTGGATAAACTCTGATGTAAACTGTCATCGGCTCAGGAGTACTTTAGAAAATCATTCACTTAACACAATCTGCAGACTGTTACCAACAGAAAGTGCAAAAAACAGCATCCGTGATGGCATGGGGGTGCATCAGTGCCCATGGCATGGGTGATCTGCATATAAAGGAAGGTCCCATTGTTATGTTGGAGTGACATGCTGCCGTCAGGATGGTTTCAGCAGGACAATGTCAGTCCTCATTCTGCATGAGGTACAACAGTGTGGCTTGACTGGCCTGCCTGCACTCCAGATTATCCCCTATTGAAAAAGTATGGTGCATCATGAAGAGGAGAATCAGACAATGGCGACAGCTCAAGTCTTGTACACAGCAACAAAGGGCAAAACCTTTCCACTTGCAAAACTGCAACAATTTGTGTCTCCAATTTCCACATGACTAAAAAGTATAAATAAAAGAAAAGATGATATGACCCAGTGATAACCATGCCTCTGTCCCAACTTTTTCTGAATGTGTTGCAGGCATCAATTTCTAAATTTGTTTATATTTAACAAATAGAATGAAGTTTCTCATTGAAAACACTGAAAAGAAAATGTTCAAGTGAATTGACAAATTACAGTTAATTCAGTGTTTATTGCATTTACAGGAAGTGTCCCAACTTTTCTGGAAATGGGGTTTGTACATCCTAAGCTGTTCTATATGTTTTTTGGATACCTGACCATCACACCACAATCTGTCTTTGAACATCCCATTCCAATGGATGTGGTCCTGCTCTTCTGCTATAACATTCTTCTGGGAAGTCTTTCCACTATATATTAGAACATGGCTGGAGAGATTTGTGCTCATTCAGCCACAAGATCATTACTGAGGGAAGGCTCTGATGTCAGATGAGAAGGCCTGGGGTGCAGTCAGAGTTCCAGTTCATCCCAAAGGTGTTTGAAAGGGCTTGAAGTCAGGGCTCTGTGCAGGCCACTTGATTGTTTCACACTAACCTTGGCAAACCATATCTTCATGGACCTCACTTTGTGCAAAGGGGCACTGTCATACTGGAACAGGTGTGGGCCCTTTCCAGGGAAAGGAACAGTTAATTTTACAGCATAAAAGACAATCTAGATAATTATGTGCTTCCATATTTTTAGCAATATAGCGTAGTTCAACTTTAAATGTTCAGCACATTCAATATACTTGTACCTCAAAAATGCCATTCACACCTTCCACATGGCTCTTCAAGTCAAAATAAATTGGAATAAGCATGGCATGAGGTGAGCTATTAAAGGAGTAAGCCAGTTTTGCTGTCTTGACAATGAAATATAGTCTCAGTCCTCTGACAAGCACCTTACACTTTAAGCATGCTATATTAAAACAAATGAGCCATGGCAATATTCTATCCTGAGAGTTAAACAATACCCAGGGTGACCTTCTCAATCCACTTTAGGAACCTGCTGACTCGAGTATACACCCCCGGATAGCTGGGATTCCCACAGCCATGACCCCATGAAATGACCCCAGTTAGCATCCAGCGCCCGCCTTCACCCTGGCACACCAACGGCCCACCGCTGTCTCCCTGGCAACTGTCCACACGACGATGGTTTGACAGGCTGCCAGCACACAGCATGCGTCCAGTGAAGCGGCTGCCATAACGTTTTTTGCACTTCCAGGATGGCAGCAACGGAAGCCAGGCCTGTAACAAAGTACGCGAGTACTCTGAGTCTTCAAAAAAACACAGAGAGAGAAGACAGGTTATTCCATTTATGCAGTTTATTTACAATTGGCTTTTTGGATTTAATTCTCATCCATTGCAATCAGAGACACAAAATCAAGTCAGTAGCTCACATACCTGTAACTCCCCAGCCAGTAATGACACACACAGCAGGTCTCTTTGTCTTCCTGTCACCAGGAGCAGGAAGGCACGCGGCGTTAGTGTGTGGGTTGAAAGATACACAGTTCCCATCTGTGCCCTTCAGCTTCACCAAAGCAATGTCATACTCCCAGCCCTGGCTGAGGTACTTCTTGTGTATAACGATGCGTTCAGGAGAGAGAGTGCGCTCAAAGTCGTCCCTTACCTCTGTGTGATAGTCTCCCAACCTCAAAACATAACGTGATGGATCAGATCCAAACCTGAGGAAGTGACAGGATGTACGTGCTTTTAAAAATCATATTCCATTTTTGCAACAAATTATAATCTGACTACTAAGAGTAACACTAAAATGTCCTATTTTCAACATGAAAACCTATTTACAAAATGGCAGCATTACCAAATTACCAAATTTCAGCAGTGACTGGCTAATTTGATAGTGTTAAATTCATACACATGTTCACTCACTCACATTTAGTAATCACTTGTCCTGGTGAGTATAACGATGGATCTGGAGCCAATTGTTGGAACACTGAAGGAGGCAGGAATACACCCTGGTTGGAATTCTAGGCCATCATAGGGCACAATGCACACCCATTCACAGACCTATTCACACATGGGGTGATTTATTTACCCAATAATCTACCTGTTGGCATACTTTTGGGAGGAAAGAGGATCTCTAAATGGACACTAATGTGGGATGCTGGAGTTGTGAAGCAATAATGCTACCTGCTGCACCACAGCGCCACCTGTGCTCATGTTGCCCATGAAAATAAAGATGTTTCTGGGGATGCCACTGCTACCAACAAGTCCTGTTGTTTGTAATTTGTATGCCAGAAATGGCATACAGTCACAGAACAATTTATTAGGACCACTATACTAATATTGGGTAGGGCCTTTTCTCACAAAACAGCCTTAATTCTTTGAGGTATTCCTTTGAAATTCTGGTCCGTGTTGACAAGATTGCAATATGTAATTTGTGCAGATTTTTCAGGCATACGTTCATGCTGTGAATCGCCTGCTCTATCACAAAGGTTTTCATGAATGAGATGACTTTTGCTTTGTGACATGGGGCATTACCATCAGGCCATGAAGAGATGCACATGGCCAATAACCATACTCAAGTAAGCTGTGGTATTCAAGTAGTTACTGACTGGTAGTAACAGAAGTATGCAAAGAAAACATCACCCTACACCATTACACCACCTCCACCAGCTTGGACTGTTGACACAAGGCAGATTGGGTTCATGGATTCATGCTGTTGGTGCCACATTTTGACCTTACCACCTGTGTGCCTCAGCAGAAATCAAGAGTCATCAGACCAGGCTATGTTTTTCCATTTTTCAAATGTACAGTTTTGGTGAGCCTGTTCCCACTGCAACCTCAGCTTTCTGTTCCTGGCTGACAGAAGTGGAACACAATGTAATTTTCTGCTATTGTAGCCCATCTGCCTAAATGTTATGTGCTGTGCATTCTGAGATGCTTTACTACTCATCACAGTTGTCCAGAGTGGTTAGCTGAGTTACTGTAGACTTCCTGTCAGCACAGGAAGTCTGGCCTTTCTCCATTGACCTTTCATCAACAAGGCATTTCTGTATGTGGAACTGCCATTCACTTGATGCTTTGTCTACCTTTCTGAGTCAACTCTAGAGGCTGTTGTGTGTGAGAATCCCAGCAGATAAGCAGTTATAGAAATACTCAAACCAGCCCTTCTGGCAAACCAGCCCTTCTGAAAATGAATGGGTAAATAATATCTCTGTATGACAGGGGTGTCCAATCTTATCCACACAGGGCTGGTGTGGGTGCAGGTTTTCCTTCCAGTCAAGCAGGAGCCACACCTCATACCACCTGTTTTAAATCAATGGATCTAATCAGTGGATCCTGACTTTCAGTAGGGTGTGGCTTCTGCTTGTGGAAAGAAAACCTGCACCCAAACTGGCCCTTTGTGGATTAGATTGGACACCCCTGCTGTATGACAAACAGGAAGGAAGTATTTGAAGAAAAATTATTTCAGACATTTGGCCTTGCTGTGACCTTGATCCTATTTGGATCAAATCCAAAATCTAATCAGTTCATCTCCAGGTTACAATGATAATTTCATATCCTAGTGCATCTCAGAAAATCTGAATATAGTTGAAAAAGCTAATTGTTTTCATAATTTAATTTGTAAAAGAAAAACTGTCATATATTTTATATTCATGTCAAGAGACCTATTTCAAGCACTGTAGCTCATGAAAAGCAGAAATCCAGTATCTCAAATGATTAGAATATTTCTTTTATGAACAGCCAGCCTTTTCAGCAATGACCTTCTGTGGCCTTGATGATCGTCTTCTCCACAATTGTCAAGTCAGCAGTCTTCCCCATGATCGTGGTTGCGTGTGCTGAACTAGATGAAGAGATACACGCCATATATATATATACTGTCTGAGATACTGGACTTCATGAGCTGTAAGGCTGTAAGCAGGGGTGGCTCAGTGGTTAAGGTGTTGGGTTACTTAATAGAAGGTTGGGGGTTCAAGCCCTAGCACCACCAAGCTGCCACTAAGGCCCATAAGCCTTAGTATAAATGAGGTAGGGTGTCTGCAAAATGCCATAAATGTAAATGTAATGATAAGGGTGTCTGCAAAATTCCATAAATGTAAATGGTGCTGATTTCACACATTACAACGATCCACAGCTAAACCTAGATTTCTATATTGTGGAAAAAAAACTGAACAGAATTAGACAAATATGCATAGCGCTTTACAGAGAATGAAAAATACCTGTTTTAAAATACCTTTTCATAAATTGGACAGATTATTCAAGATGTACCTCAAAATATTTTGTGAACAAGGAGAAAAGTTTTGCTTTGTAGATATTCCTGTAGGCAGACAGAATAAAGCCATGTGTTTTTATGCTAAACCACTGGATGTCTCCCTCTTACCTCTTAAAGCAATGAGCCGCAGTGACGATCCAGCAGGAGTTGATGAGAGTAGCTCCACACAGTGGATGATTCCTTATGGACTGAGACCTTAACCACAGAGACACCTGCCATGGCCAGTCCCCTCTGCAGAACAAGCACTCAGATTTTCAATGAACTAATTATAATACAAATACAAATTAAAAAAAAAGCCAGCATGAGCTTTGGCTTAACGGCATCTGGAAGACTGTGGATTTGACTAGTGTGACAGGAGGCACATTATTCCTAAATATGGTTGTTGGCAAAATGCAAAATATTCACAAATTATGATAAAAATCTACAGTACATTAAAGCTATACCAGTTTTGTCTTCGTGTTGTGTAGATAGATAGGATAGAATATGGAAGAGTGTTTCACCTTTATTGAATAAAAAACTGTAGAAACATGGCAACACAAGATTTACTACTCTCTTCAAGGACAAGGAATTCACATAAAACCTCTTCTCACTGTAAAATTATGGTAGCTGAAGCTCTAAAACTGAGTTACCTAAGTGACTTGTCACCTCCAATGATCCTCCTCCTGCGGCGTTGTGTGTTGGGCCTTAGCCCGCATGACTGGGTTGCTGTTGTGCTGTCAGCTACTGGCTGGGACACGTAATCACAGATGACCCCTGCGTCTTCACTGTGCCTGCAGTTATGCTTGTCTGACCCGTCGGCTAAACACTCCCCCAGAGACGACTCTGTACCCACACACCTCACATTGTCCAGGTGGATTGGACCCTGGCCCTCACCAAAATAGGCCATGGAGCGGGCTTTAGATACTCCACTGTTTGAAGAAGCAAAAGAAAATTTAAGCCATTAAAATATAGAAAGAATACACCTAACCCAGGATAAAGTATTATAACCTAATCTAGTGAACATTTATCTGAATGGCACAAAATCAGACATGTAAACAAAATACACCAAATAGCTTATCATGCATAAATATTAGCTTAGCTATACAGTGTTGTCTATTGTACTGTGAATGAGTGAGTGACTCACACAAAGCCCAGCTGCCTACACACCACAGAAGCACCGATATCATTCCAGCCATCATCACACACACTGCCCCACTCGCCGTTAATGAAGACTTCCACACGACCTTCTTTACGGCTTTCTCCGTCCACCAGCCTTACCAGGGGACCTGCAAATACAGTATGGACCAACTAGCGCAGTCAATCTTCAGTCCAAGATTTGGGAGTCCCATGTGTCTAGTATTACTTGCTCTAATGCATGTGAACTGATGAGCTGTCAGGTGAATCATGGCACAGGAGAGTTCTTGCCCTTGAGTCTTGGGTCTTATTTTGAGAATAAAATATACAGTACTGTGCAAAAGTCACTTTTCAGACATAAAACATAGAGAAGGCTGCTGGGTTTTGCATGCAAAAATAGAAGTAAGTGTGACAAAGTCTCCAGAAGAGCTGTGACAGATTCTCCAAGACACTCAGTAAAACCTATCAGCTAATTTCCTTATAAAATGGTGTACAGTACAGGGAACACTATTAAAGAAAAAGGCACACCAAATATTGACTTCCTTTAGGTTACTGCACTTTATAGTCTTTTCTTTTAAGTAGAAACATCATTATTTTGAAGGCATCTTTGCTTTACAGCAGGTCTTTCCATGTGTGTAAGACTGAGAGTCTTGGAGAATTAGCCACAGCTCTTCTGGAGACTTTGACGGTCACATTTGTTTTTGTATGCAAAACCAGAACTGTACATATTTTCATACTTTTTCCAGATCTAGATGTACAGTGTCTTTTCCCTACACATTCCAGTCATTTCTCAATCACACTTTGGTACAATGTTAATTACTCATCAACCCTAGCAGCTGCCCAATAATGTGATTAATGTTCTTGTTCTGTTATATTAAGTGAGCGTTCCAGTAGTGTAGAAATTCAGCACTTGCTTCTTGTCCTATTAGTTTTACTGTAGCAATTAAGTCATTCATAGGAGTTACTGACTCAGCTTCATGATTGGAGAATAAGGGGTTAAGCTTAGTGGCCCCTATGTTTTACTGTTTAAATCATCCTGACACACCATGCTAAGTGTATTCTTAATTTAACTGCAATAACAAATGTCATACTGTGACTACACATAACAAATGTCATACTGTGACTACACATATGATTAGAATAAATATTATTGGTCTATTATTAGAATAAATATTTTTGAACCCTTTAAGAGTTCTTTGATTGTCAGACTGGAGTAACCCTTAACCTACCACAGTGTTTTTCCCATCAGAAATGTTTTCAAGTAGAACCCCTTTCTGAAAGCCAAGACCCCTTACCACGAAGGAATCCATAAAGAACTCCTGAACTAGTCCTGAAGGTTACCTGATACTGGAGGAAGTGCAGTCATATCATCGGTATTTCCTCCTCTCTCACAGCGTATGGCCACATCTTCACTGTGGGAGCAGTCGTGGCGTCCCCAGCCTGCATGGCTACACTCCAGCAGGGAGCTCTCTCCCCCCTTACACCTCACCTCATCCAATAGAATAAGCCCTGTGCCGTCCCCATACGCACCATCCGGAGCTAATTCAGCATGTCCTCTGTTG
This sequence comes from Hassar affinis, assembly GCA_025674545.1. Taxonomy (NCBI): domain Eukaryota; kingdom Metazoa; phylum Chordata; class Actinopteri; order Siluriformes; family Doradidae; genus Hassar; species Hassar affinis. The sequence continues at coordinate 21,192,923 of JAOVYV010000040.1, read as the reverse complement.
GACAAAAACAAATCCTTTATAGTGTATGAAAATGTTGCAGTCTGGTAAGTCTGAATGCCATGCACTGTCCGTCGTAATTAACACCTGGGTGTTAAACTAGATGGGTGACAAATGATATATGGCCATTAATTTTCTATGTATGTTCATGAGACAGAACCACAATTTCAAAAGTGAAAAGCAAAAAGATTATATAAATCCAGAAGAATGGTTCAAATGATTCCTTGGACCAATCCTGTGATACACCGTATTGCCAAAAGTATTTGGTTGCTTGCCTTCACATGCATATGAACTTGAGTGACATCCCATTCTTAATCCATACGGTTTAATATGATGTCGGCCCACTCTTTGTAGCTATAACATCTTCAGCTCTTCTGGGAAGGCTTTCCACAAGGTTTAGGAGTGTGCTTATAGGAATTTTTGACCATTCTTCCCGAACTGCATTTGTGAGGTCAGACACTGATGTTGGATGAGAAGACCTGGTTCACAGTCTCCACTCTAATTCATCCCAAAGGTGTTCTGTCGGGTTGAGGTCAGGACAGTAATGTACATCCATGTCTTTATGGACCTTGCTTTCTGCACTGGTGTGCAGTCATGTTGGAACAGGGAGGGGTAGATCCCCAAAATCTCTTGGTATGCTGAAGCATTAAGAGTTCCTTTGACTGGAACTAAGGGGCTGAAAGTGAAAGTGAAAAGTGAAATTGCATACAGTGAAACGGAACCTCCGCATTTAACCCATACGTACAGTGAGACACACTAGTGAACACACACTAGGGGGCAGTGAACACAATGGGAGCCAATGGGGGTTAGGTGCCTTGCTCAAGGGCACTTCAGCCAAGTCCTGTCAGTCGCAGGAATCGAACCCGGGACCTTCCGATCATGGGGCAGACACCCTAACCAAAAGACCATGACTGCCCGAGCCCAACTCCTGAAAAACAACCCCATGAATTTGGATCCTTTTCCAGCTATAAGCTCAACCTAACAAAAAGTGAATTTTACCCAATTAACACAGCAGCTCTCACAATTTCCCAAAAGAACATTCCCTTAAACCTAGCTTCAAACGGCTTTAAATATCTAGGTGTGAACACCACTCGTAAAATGGTTCATATTCAAGAAGCAAATTTCTCTCCCTTAGTAGTTAAAGTAAACAGTGATTTTCAAAATAGAACAGTCTCCCTTTCTCTTTAGCCGGAAGAGTGTAGTATATTAAGATGATAATCCTCCATAAATTTTTATTTTTATTTCAATGTCTTCTGATTTTTTTAACCACATCTTTCTTTTTATCTTTAGATAAGGCTATGCCTGGTTTCATTTTGGGGGTAGGGTCCCACGTATCAGGAAGTGGATCCTTCAGGGCTCCCATTCTTCTGCTGGCTTAGCCCTCCCCAACCTCCCCCAACCTTTTATACTATTATTTTGCTAACAACATTCAGTAAATAGCTTTCTGGTTTAAGCACCCACTTATGGATTGGTGTAACATGGAATCCCTTTCTTGCCAATCACCCTCTGTTCGTGCGATGTTTTTTTCTTCCCTTCCCTTCTCTCCTTCCCGGTTTTCCAACAACCCATTAGTCATATCCTCCATAAAGATTTGGATCCAATTTTGTAAAATGTTAAATTTTACTGAAGCTTCTATACTAAGTCCCATTTGTGAGAACCACCTGTTTAAGCCAGCAGCTTTGGACTCCAAATTCAGGGCATGGGAACAGTCTGGTATTGGCACCTTTAGAGATCTTTATGAGAATGTTTTTTGTAGTTTTGACACTATAAGTATAAAATTTGAAACTGGAAGTTTCTCTTTCTGCAGGTTCATCATGTGCAGAATCATTTTTACATTGCGGGATGATTGGTGAGTGAATGCTCTGGCTAGGGTTAACTCCTCATCTTCCTGTCCTAGACTAAATCTATTGCAATTATAGGTTGTCCATAGAGCCCACTTGTGCATTGCCAAATTAGCCCAAATCTATCCTGAAGTCAAACCCAACTGCCCTCGCTGTGCAGAAGATCTGGTGACACTCTACCACATGTTTTGGTCATGCCATAAGTTCAGAAACTACTTTTTTCTTCATCTTTTCTTAAAAAAGATATATAAAACGTTATTATTCATTCATTCATTTTCTTAACTGCTTATTCCTTTTCAGGGTCACGGGAGAGCCGGTGCCTAGCTGGCAGCATAGG
>JAOVYV010000040.1:21179871-21190648 GCA_025674545.1 Hassar affinis | reverse complement strand
CCCGGAGTAAACCCACGCGGACGACATGCAGACTCCACACAGAAAGGACCCAGACCGCCCCACCCGGGGATCGAACCTTCTTGCTGTGAGGCGACGGTGCTACCCACCGAACCATCGTGTCACCCAAAAAGTTATTATAAAATTCTAAAAGATATTATAAAAGTTGTCAGTTGAACCCCTCAGACTAAATTTTATTTAGGTGCAAAGAGAACATAACATCCTTCAGCCAGAGTGAGTAAGATGGAAGAAAATGGAATTTTCAACTAATAAGAATTCACCTTTACCACACTGCTATAATCTGCTGGATAGTGTACACCTACAAGGAACAACAGCAGGGGGCAGTAAACACTCACAAGAGACAAATTAAAGACAAAGTGATACAAGTAACTTGTCACTTGATGGTTTGAACATAGAGTAATCTAGCTAATCATACAAATTTTGCTGACCACTGCTTTGGGGTCTCTTCTGTATGAATACTTTATGCCCACCTGAAGCCTAGCTGCCGACACACCACCTGAGCATGTTTCTCAGTCCAGTTGTCATCACAAACTGTGCCCCACTCTCCAGCATGGTACACCTCCAAGCGTCCTTCCCATGGAATATCCGCTCCCACCAGACGCACTGCACCGTCTATAACACAGTTAAACACCTCAACCTTTACAGCTGCATCTTCACTTAGATGTGCCATACAAAACAGTGAGTGCTTATCTTGAAGCATGGATTCGGTTCCATGTCAATCTGTTACCCATGTCCTGAAATTATGTAGTGCAGTGGGTTCCAGCAAAATACAGTTGATGTAACACATTAATCAGTATTTGACTAATAGCTGAGTTTGAAATTTCATCGAGGTCATGAAAATACCTATAAATGTTACCAAGAGGTGTATAGAAGCCTGACTCTCCCTTCATTAGAAAATAGATATTTACTGCAAGCAATAATGACATTTACTCCATCAGAGAAAATTACTCAGAAACATGGTCATGGTTGTGGTGGATCTGCAGCATGTATGGGAAACACTGAGAGATAGGCAGTAATATACCCTGGATGGGACGCTTGTACAATTCAGGACACACACATAGACACATTTACTGTACACTTTTATCCACTGGCCTGTTTTTGAGAGGTAGAAGGAAACCAGAGAATGCAGAACAATTATTATAGTCACTGATCTGCATGCATACAGTGATGTCAACATGGTTTGACCTTTTGAACTTTTTCACTGTAATTATCAGACTATTTCATTTGATTTAACTTTATATTAAGTATATTGTCTCATTTTAACCATTGGTGTCATATTTATTATTCAAATCTTAATGATCATGGTGAGGTACAATAAAGGAAAAGACCATTATAGGACTGGGAGCCTCTATGGTGTAAAATATTGCAGTTTATTGTATTTTTGCTGTGGTTGTGTTCACCTGTATATGGATTGCATGACACTCCGGCGTCCTCCATGTGGTCACAGTTGTGCTGTCCCCAGGGGGTGTGAGGACACTCCTCCAGAGAGAGCTCATTTCCTGTGCACTGTACCCGGTTCAGCAGGATGGGCCCAGCCCCCCGGCCGAAATGAGACCATGACCACGCCTTTGGCACACCACTGTATTCAACATTACAAAAACACATTAATTCCAAAAATCATTGATGCCTATCAGGAGGCTGGTGGAACACACTTTTTAGGAAGCTTAATAAGCATGCATTTAGTACAGAGGTACTGAGAACATACAAGACAATTTGATACATTTGTTAGTTTAACAGAATCTAAAACCTTGAAAAAAATCATACATAAACAGACATTTACAGAATAACACTGAGATTGTATTTGCGTATACGTGCATGCCTGTGTGTGTGTGTGTGTGCGTGTGTGTGCGCGTATTTGTGTATAAAGCTGCTCCTATCTCTAAAAGTGCCCTGATTCTTAGTAAGACAGGAGAAACTGACATCATCAGTGATTCACTCTCCATAATTCATTTAACACAAGGTCTGTCCTACAACCACTCAATCATTAATGACTAGCTCTGCTTCATTTATATTAATAAATTTCACTCACACTGGGTGTGTGGGCATAATACTGAGTAAGCACCATTATCTCAGAGCTCCTAGGACAAAACAAAACACAACAACGTCTGTACACCCCTGTTAGAATGAGAGGATTTTGTGATGTAAAAGAATGAAACCAAGATATATCATGCCAGAGCTTGTTCCATCTTTATTGTGACAGAGAATCCAACAAATATGAATGAAAAAACAAAGCTTAAGGCAGAAATGCAAAAGAAAATTACCTGGTTGCATAAGTGTGCACACCCTTTTATAGTGGGCTGTGTGACTGCATTCAGAATGAACAAAGAATGTTCAAAAGTAACTAACATACAGCTGTCATTAATGAAGTGATTCTGATTAAAGCCAAATGAGCAGCTTTTTCTGTAGAATTTTCTTGACATCAGCTGATTCTCAATCTGTGTGCTTGTCTGTATTTGTGTTCTCGTGTACTTGAGAAACGTATTCAGTCGCAGCCCAAGTACTGTTCCATTCAAAAGTCGTAGTAAAGGACAGTTTAAATACCCAGATATGTTCTTGCACCGCCCATATTATTAAGGATGCATCGGGAGGTGACTTGACTTGTCTAGACTTGGGACAGTCAGACAGTCAGAATGCATTTTACACCAAGCGCAGCATAATAAATTTTTTTTATACTATTATTGTTATTGTTTTTTAGGTGAGAATGAAAATGTTGTTAATGTAGTTAATTTATCGAGAAAGAGGCTATGTGAAAGTTTGCTCTGATATTTTCATCTGACATCAAGTACGTAAAATATGCTGCAGTTCCAATTGCAGAATGACTGTACAGCATCCCTCCATCGTCAAGAGTTTGTACTTGTGAGTCGAAATTACCGTGTCTTGTACTACCAAGTATGCAAGTCCAAACTTGGCTTTGTATTGAGAAACGCCTAACGTCTTAATTTCATTGGACTGCTGAAGCCATAATCAACAAAGAGTTTACAACAAGCATGTACATGATCCCATTGTTGTATGGTATTGAGAGGACTATAAAAGAAATCCCAAAACATTAGATGTACTAGGAATTTTTATTAGGAATATATTAGGAAACATTGGGAAGGCCATCATCAAGAAGTAGGAAAAAATGGGGCTCCTCAATGACCTTTCCAAAAACCACAAACAGCTAACTACAGTTCTAAAAACAGTTCTAAAGTCCTAGAGACAGTTAAAACCTGCAATACTGGAAAGCATTCTGTTGTGTTACATCATTGCTCCTTACCCGAGGCCCAGCTGTCGACAGACCACCTCAGCATCAATGTCGTCCCACTGGTCATCACAGATTGTACCCCATTGGCCATTATGATACACTTCTACTCGTCCCTCAAATTCTTCCTGGCCTCCCACCAACCTCAACGGAGTGGCATTTCCTAAAACAAAAAACAAAACTAACAATAAACACACCTGCACAACATTCAAAATCTAAAATACATCTGCTGTTTCATGTAGATGGCAATTGTTTTAAAGCCTGTTGAAATGTTACACACACCAGAGTAGTCTCACAAAATGTATACAGGAAACAAGTTCCAGAACTCTTTTTTTTTTTTTTTTTAAACCTGTACTGAGGCCTGAAAGACTGCAAGTTTGTATATAGGGTAATAAAATATGATGGTTTACTGCCAGAGCTTCAGAATTCCTCAGTTTCTTTCAACCTCCTAATGTTTCTGTGAGTCATTCCTAGCTCATTCTAAATGGATATTTCACAAATCTGTCCTCAGGGATGCCCAGATGATCCACATTGTCTCTCTTCCAGTTGTGAAAGGATCCTAAACCATGTTGTAAAGTGGTGAAAGTATGGGGTTGATCCAGTCCAGTGGTCTTGAGTAGACTGGGTCATAGGGCAACCCTAGTGAATTAGAAGTGTCCAGGAGAATTAAAATAGGCCAAGGCAGGGAACCTGGTGCATTAATCTGTCAGGGGGTCACAATGCCCCTGAAGGAGTTCAGTATGCTGGGAACTACGTAGGAGAGAGCAAAAATGTGATTTATCTGGCATCTCCAAGGACCAGTATAGGAAACTATGCTCTAATCTGCCACCATAAAAACATAAACACTAGGGGTGTGTATCTGTATCTGTTTAGTGCTACAAATATCCATATCTGTATTTACATTTCAGCATGAAGTGGGCAAGGCATAAACTTGATCTGGTTTTAAATCCTTTTTTTAAAAACTAAATATGAATCCTACCAACACAAACACAGGAAAAAACTAGGATATAAAACCCAGAGAATTTTTGGGAGATTCTCAAACTCATGTCACACAAGAGACTTTTAATCCCTCTCACAGGGTTGTTAATTTTGTTTGTACCAGCCTGTGGTATTTTCCACTGAATATAGTTTGTTCTATTTCCTAAAATCAAAACAAACTAGTAGTAGACTAATTTAAACAATCAATTTAGTTATGGTTAAGGACCATCTTATGTTAATGAATGTGGCCTTTATTTGAGCTTCATAAACAGTTGTATAAATGTATTTATATTCAATTCATTTTTCATTATAATATATTTGTATATATTTAGATTGAGGTAGGGTAGGGTCTTTCAATGTAATGTAAGTGAAAAGAGAATGTGAATGGGTGTGTAATCTTTATTGCTCCTGTGACACTCTACTCCTAAGATTAAGTTAAAATACATTTGAGAAACTTTGACCCAACTAGTGGGATGCTGAACCTCAGACACAGATTAAAAAAGAGTGATAAATATGTCCTTATACACCAATCAGACATAACATTATGACTACCTCCTTTTCTTTAAACTGATTGTCCATTTTCTCAGTTCCACTTACCATATATCTGCACTTTGTAGTTCTCCAATTACAGACTGTAGTCCATCTGTTTCTCTACACACTTTGTTAGTCCCATTTACTTCTCTAATGGTCAGGACCCCCACAGGACCAGTGACACTATCACCACATCAGAGTCACTGCAGTGCTGAGAATGATCCACCACCCAAATAGTACCTGATCTGTGCTGGTCCTGTGGGGGTCCTGACCATTAGAGAACAGAGTAAAGGGGACTAACTAACTACAAAGTGCAGCTATATGGTAAGTGGAACTGAAAAAATGGACAAAAAAAGGAGGTAATCATAATGTTATGACTGGTCGGTGTATATTAATGTTATTGAATCCCTGTATGCTTTTAGAAATATCAGTATGAATAAATCTGTCTCACCATCAGGTTCAGCACACACCACACCAGCTTCATTTCCATGATTACAGTCACCAGAGACAAACTTCCTGCTTCGGCACACTAAGAGAGAGTTCTCGTTGCCACGACAGCCAAGTCGCTCATAGTGGAAAAGTCCAGAGCCAGGACCAAAGTAGGAGTGCTGGAGTGCAGTACCGATTTCACTGCACAGCAACAGACACACTGGTTATTAAACTTCTCTTTCATTTCTTGAGAACGTTTGTACCAGGCACACATAACAATGAAGAGGACCCTTATGAAGGCTCATACCCCAGGCCAAGTTGTCGACAGATGACACTCGCATCTCGGTCAGTCAGGTGTGTATCACACACTGTCCCCCACTGGCCATTCAGGTAAATTTCCAGACGGCCACTCTTATTAGACCCTCCTCCCATCAGCCTGGCTGCACCTACAGAGTCATTGAAGTAGAAACATAACAGTGTTTAAATGTACTATTTCTTTTCTGTTAAAAGGAGACGCTGTGTGCATACAAAAATGATGTGCATAGATAAGTCAACTCTATCATTATGGCATGATAATTGCAGAGAAGTTTACCTTTATTTTTGGATTAATGTCATGCGGCATACAAAATGGGTGAGATTTACATTTGGCAAGTAAATGAAGACAAGTACATACACATACAGCCACACACATCCATATTTATTCTTTAAATCTCTGTTAAAAAAGTGTCATGACTCTGAAAGGGTAAGTTAGACAGAGGCAGACAGAGATAATCACTGCAAACATGGAGGATGCAAATACAGGCAGTGCTGCATCGCTCTATATCAGCACTGCCACAGGCTAAAAGGTGAGCCACAAGTCTAGTCACACAAAGACAGGTATACCACTGACGGACTTACAAAGGATGCCAGAGAAAGACATGAGATAAACACAGGATGAATTAAAGCATGGAAAGTTTTAAAGTGAAATGCTTATTAACTAATAATTATTCACCACCACTAGGGCCTTCCTACCCTAACATACCTGTTTTAACTTCATGACTGGTCTTTTAGCACTGCTTTGGATTAACATTGTATTTTTTTACATTATAGTGAGACAGACTAAGCATTTAGATTAGACTGGTGTCAATGGGTGAGGACAGTCAGGGGGTTATAGGTAAGGTTAGACTGGGGTAACAGGTAATGTCAGACTGGGGCAAATAGCTTATGTTGGATTGGGCCTATTGATAATGACAGGCTGGAAAATATCTGTTACAATGGGGTCAATACTAAGATTTGATAGGGGCCAGTGAATGAAGTAAACCGAGGACAGTGGGTGTTGGTTAGATGTAGGGGCCAGTGGAATTGGTGCAATAAGTGAGGTTAGACTGGGGCAAATTGGTATTGGTTTGACTAGGGGCCAAACTAAACAGTGGGGAAAGGTCAGCCAACTGGTGTTCAGTAGCAAGCAAAATGGAAAATGAATCAAGAAGCTGGACTAGTTCTACTAGTTCTAACAAAGAACATGGTTTTAGGAGGAACATTGCTATTCAAAAGCCTTTGTTATTACAGTGCTAAAATCCAGCCTGTACTTTAAAGCAACCTGGTTTCATTGGCAAGGAAGTCCCTTCCTAAAAACTTTATTAAAGCATATAGACCATTAAAATCAGGATTCTCACCCTGGTGGCAGTTACAGTAAGCCCAGCCGATGGCTCCAGAGTGCTGTCTGAAGAAGCACCAGGGCTGGGATTCACGGTCAGGGTTCCTGCAGTAGCTGTGATCTCCAAGTCCTCTGCCTGGGTACTGCAGCATGTAGTCAGGAAACTCAGTCCATTTCAAACAGGGGAAGCCTGAGTCTGTCTGTGACATGGAGCCATTGTAATAACCTAGTACTTTGAAACCATCAAAGCAGGACAGAGGGCCTGGGGGAATTGAAAAAACATGTGAGTGTGTATGTTGATGCACATAGAAACCCATAACCACAAGAGATTAACCAATCACCCAGTTCTGTTTAACTTTGCTTGAAGGTTCAATCCGAGTCTTCACAATATTATGCATTTGACATCATCTTATAAATACACTCTAAGTCTAAGATATAGAACATCTTATTAGCTTTGCCTTTTTCCTGGCTGTTTGTCCTTTTTTTTCCTCATTCTGTCTAGACATTGAGGGACAAGACCTTGGACGACAAGACTGAATCATACTAATGACTGCAGCACTGTGCCAGAGGAGGGTTTTTTTCACATAATACAACTGTGACTCTTTAAGAAATTCTTGGCTCTAGGTAAATCTTATGCACAGGAAGATCCTCTCATAAATGTAATGTGAAACAGGTTACCAGTAATACAGTAATGATGACAGTTCCCATGGTTAAGCCCATGGTGTGGCCCAACAGTACTTAATACAACATTTGGGTTCTATCATCTACATTCCTGGGAGTAATCACTGTTTTTTATTGGTTGTAGAAACAGGCTCTGTTCTTACGGTGCTCATTTGGGTTTATTACTTTTCCATAACCTGAGTGGAAAAAGGCCCTAAGACCACCAGTAAAACATCCTACCTCTGCCCGTTTGACAGCAGCATAGCTCTTAAAATACTAAATGTGAATGTGGATGTGGATGTAGCACTGTAAAGTGGAAAGACTTTCAGCTTGGACCAGATCCATGTGTACAGAATCAGTACTGAATATCAATAACATACACCTGAGATGCTATAAAACCAGTGGACCAAAGCAGCTTTGACAGGTTAAACAACCTGAAGCACAGTTTCCTCTATAAGCAGAAATGTTTCATTAAAACTTACTGTCAAAGGTAGTAGTGGATGATTATCCACCAAGGACGAGAGCAATCAAAGCATGTGTCTACCAGCCAGGTTTAGCAGAACACATGGGAATAAAGCAGGATCGATGCATTAACCTCTCTGACTGATTAAACCCAGCTGCTAAACCTGTCAGAGCAGTTCTCAGCTATGTAGTCTTGTGTTGCAAAATTATAGAAATGATGGAAAGTGCTCCCTCTGAATTGTACAGATGACGCTGTTACAGGTAATGTGAGAGCAGCAGTTGCAGGTTTGAGCATGTGCTCTTAAATCTTCAGCCTTCCAAAAATGAGTTTGTTCCTGTCCTTGCCTGCCAAACTTTCTTCGACGTGGGCTAAGTGAGCTAAGGCAGAACTTTTTGAAGATTGATAGCTTGGAGAAAGTGCAACAGTGAGACAGGGTGTCTTTGCCAAACATTGGACTACTGATTGGAAGGTCACTGGTAACCGTCGACTGCTCAATTGTATTAATGAGATAAGATGTATGTACTGTATGTCACTCTGGATAAGCATGTCTGCCAAATGCCATAAATATACATAAGTAGAAAATCAGCAGGAGTTAATAAGGAGTATAAACTATAATTACATTCCATTCATTAATACCATGCAAAGAAAAAGAAACAGCATGATAATATACATAGGTTTCGTTTGGGAAATTGTGCATACTTTGCGCATACTAATATTAAATGACTAACATTAAGTTCAATCAGTGAAATCTTTATGCATTATGGAGAAAGTATATTATACCACATATACCACATGAAACCAGTTTTACGCCACCTAGTGTTCTCACTTGGAGAACAAAACAAAATATAATGCATGCACAGAAAAACTAATTCACCTAATCTGCAGTAAGAGCTTTATTAAGTCCAATTTCTTATTTTAGAAACGTATGTTAATTTCCAGTGTGACTACCATTAGTTAAAAAAATCAATGACCGCTGGGAAAGGCTAAGTGTGATTAAAAATGAGATTAAATGAGATTAAAAAGTGTTTTTTAAATGTAGTTCCAACAATAGTGGTAGTGTTAGAGCTAGATGAAGTTGATATGAGCAGTAAAAGCAAGGCTAGCAAATATCAAGGAATTGAAGCCAGTACAACACTCTGTATCACCATGCTGCTCTTCAGTCAGAGTATATTGGAAAACACAGAAACTAAATTACATAGCAGTAATAGGAGTCAGAGCTAACATGAAATGTATGCAATGGTTAACTTCTGCTTCTCAATTCATTTCTTTTTTCAATTGGATTTTCTTTTAGCTCTGCATGCAAATATGATTTCAATCTATCTGCCACTGCACTAGAAAAATGACAGCTAAAACAGTAGGAGAATATAATATTTCTCAAGGTTGAAAACCAACCTGGAGCATGCACTTTCTCATAACCTGGAGCGTGCACTTTCTCATTAACGTGAATGCTTCGCATGCCCGGCCCAATCCTAGTTTATTATTTCAGTAATCCACAGGCTTTTCTCACACATGTTCACTCATATCGGACCATACAGGTCCACACTGTAATTCATTCTCCACACAGCTTATATCTTCATGAAGCAAAGAATCTGGGCTAAATCAAATCTTGATTTTCATGGCATTAAATAGCTTTTTATAAGGAACAGGAGGACCTCACTAGATTCAACACTTCTGTATCCAAGACGTAAGCTATATCTTTATGTATTCAAATGAAAAGACTGACAGTAGCAGAATCTGATCTGATAAAGGTGAAATAATCACTAATTTTTATGTGTAGGTCATATTAAAGTATCAGTGGTTGTGAATATTGTGTTTCTGTTATTAACCCAACACTTTACTGAGCTTGGGTTTATCATTAGTTTTACTGCAGGGAAGAGTCAGCAGAGACATCATGTTGGCAGCTTTGTTCTGCCATGTTGTCTTACACCAGTGCCAAGTGATTGGGTGTCATTTTTAGCTTCGGATGACTTTGACAAATTAACCAATGTTTGGGTTGTTCAATACACATTTAAATAACATAACAGTGCATAATTCTTAGTCATCTCCTGGTGCCTAATGAATGGGGCTGTATTTCACCTACATATAAAATATACTAGTCCATAAAAGTCCATTTCATTTCAATATGTTGCTGGTAGCAAGCAGCACCATCTCAAGATTTTCTGTGCAGGTTGTGTGGAGAAACAGGAACATACCTGAACTCTGCACAGTATCCCAGTGGCCATTTTTCTCTGCAACCTTTGAAGATAAAAGTAATATTAGAATACTGTTCAACTTATGAGTTTAACCACAAAATGAACAAATTACGTAAGTCTCTTTAAAACTACACAGAAAAGCAGTAGAGAAATATCATGTACCATTTATCATAAATACAGCAGTTGTGGCTCAGTTGTTCTATCTAACATTAAAGTAATATAGATAGTCATTTATAAACAGAAAACCTAAGTGAGGGATGAATCTTCTTTGGTTAGGTTTGCAGATGGAAACATTCTGTTTTATAACACACACCTGTCTTGTATATCCATGGTTCTCTATGTGGCATAGCTATAGTGAATAACCAGGTCATTGATGATGTTATTTATTTTATGACATGATGATCATAGTGATCCCTATGAACTACTATAGTTATTATGGTTGTATGGTTGTAGCTCAATTTATTTGTACTGTTAATGTGATTAGGAAATCTTTGGTGAAAAATTTCACTAATAAAAAGCTTTAAAGGCTGCACTAGGAACATGTGATGGTACATACAGGGGTTAGACAATGAAACTGAAACACCTGTCATTTTAGACCACAATAATTAATTAGTATGGTGTAGGGCCTC
>JAOVYV010000040.1:21142126-21153895 GCA_025674545.1 Hassar affinis | reverse complement strand
GCCTTGCGCCCTATGCTGCCGGCTAGGCACCGGCTCTCCCGTGACCCTGAAAAGGAATAAGCGGTTAAGAAAATGAAGAAATGAATATTAAATCATAAGTTTTTATACGTTTTTTTTTTTAGAATATTCTTCAGTTAGAAACATGTTACATGCTAACGAACACCAAAATATTGTATAAAGGTATCAAATAATTATGTAACATTAAGAAGTCATCTCTGTGTTGATCGTACTGAGGTCAAAACTCTATGGCTCATAATCTTATAATCACAGAGCTGTCTGATAGCACAGAAGTAATATATCTGATATTAACCTAGCAATAGTTACTTTTGAATCTGTATATTATAAGAAATTTAAAGAGATCATAACATATTTGCTGTAAGCTAAAACATACATATCATTTTTGGCAATTATTAAAGATACAATTCCAAAAGATTTATGGATAAGAAAGAATAATGTCACACTGCCACCTGCTGATCTGCTGATGCAGTACTGCTGAATCACTGAGCTCATGTCTGTCTTCATCTGTCTCTGCTCCCCTGTCTTCATCACTCCTTACTGCTCTTCCCTTTACATGTTATAATATAATACCATACATGTTTGCTTCTTTCTAATCTCTGTTGAAATATTTTTTCTAATGTTTGAAATATTTTTTCTAATCTCTTAGTTATAGATACTGTGAGAATAAATGTAAATATGAATAAAAATAATGGATGTAAATAAATACTCAGCACACCTGTTAAAATGGCAGATTTTTCTGATGTAAAAAAAAAAATTAAACCAAGATAAATCATGCCAGAACTGGTCTCACATTAATGGTGATAAAGTAACCAACAAAATTCAGCAACAACAAAAAAAAAACTTCATAATCTGATTGTATAATTGTGCACACCCTTTTATAATGGGTCATGTAACTGTGACTCATTCAAACTCATCTTTAAGTAATTATCATGCACATGAAATTAATGAAGTGATTCTGATTTAACCCAAATAAAGATCAGCTGTTTCTGTAGGATTTTACTGATGTCTTCTTGGTTTCATCCAAACTGCTGAAGCCACAGTCCACAAAGAGCTTACAAAGCATGTCGGAGATCTCAATGTTGAAAAGTATCAATAAGATTGGGGTATAATGTACCATGGAACACACATGAAGGCTGGCATCAACAAGAGGACAAGTTTGGAACAACAAAACCAAAGCGAAGAAAAAGACGCCCATTCAAAATTGATGAAAGGTTGCCAGGAGGCATGGAATATCTAGAATGCAAGACTATCTGGCATGTACAGTTCACTCTCTATATGTGATAACATATTCTTCACATGTCTGGACTATGGGGTAGGGTAGGGAAACACCTTCTCACACACACACATACACAAAATAAATCACCCAAGCCCACCCAAATAACCCGAAGACAGCTTATCACAATGAAGCATGACAGTGTCAGCATCATGCTATGGTGCTGCTTCTCTTTAGCTGGGATTGGGGCTCCAGCCAAGATAAATCGTTTCAGGGATTAGCTCCGTCTACTTTGGCACAAAATCTACAAGGCTCTGTTATACATCTGAAAAGGAAGAAAACAATCACCTTGCAGAACAATAATGGCCCAAAGCTCAAGTTCAAGTCAACAAGAAGACTTTAGAAGAAGAATACTGTAGTATAACACAGCTTGCTGTGTATGGGCCTGCATAGCAACAGACTGCTCAGAGTGTTCATGCTGATCCCTGTCCACCACTAAAAGTGCCTACAACGGGGATGTGAGCATCAGAACTGGACCATGGAGCAATGGAAAAAAGTGGCCTTGCCTGGTAAATCATGTTTTCTTTTACATTATGTGGAGGGCTGTGTGTGTGTGTGCCTGGGCAAGAAATGGCACCAGGATGCACTTTGGGAAGAAGGCGATCTGGCAGATGCAGTGTGTTGCTCTGGACAATGTTCTGCTGGGAGACTTTGGGTCCTGGGGAATGTTACTTTGACATGTACCACCTATATACTGTACATTGTGGCAGACAAGTACACCCCTTCATAGAAATGGTATTCTCTAATGGCAGTTGACTCCTTAAGCAAGATAATGCACCGTGACACACTGCAAAATTGTTCAGGAATGGTTTGTAGAACGATGAAGTTCTTGATGATGTTTTTATTTCGAATAATTTCTTTCCTAGCCTTGACTGCAAGGGTGAAATCACCCTTCATTAACAAGGCTTTATACATCTATAGATAGAGTGACTGCATTATCTGCTGAGTTTGTTAAACCAGTTCCTTACCAAACATGAGTGAATATCACTGCACTCCTCCTGCACTGTCACTTTGTTATAAAAACACAGAAGAGCAATTTCAGACTCTCCACAGATAACAGTAAACAAGTTTTAAAATGTTTAAAAAACCTAATAACATCTTTTTTTTCCATTTTCACTTTCAGTTTTGGGATTAAGCAGACATAATAAAAGCATGAGATTTCTCATCCTGTGTGAATTGGCTATAAATATTATAGCTTCAGTGGTAGCTCGGTGTTGAAGACATTGGACTACTAATCAGAAAGTTGTGAGTTTAAATCCCAGCACAACCAAGCTACCACTGTTGGGCCCTTGAGCAAGGCCCTTAACCCTCAGTTGTAGAAATTAGATAAATAGAAAAGGGTGTCTGCCAAATGCTGTAAATATGGTAAAATTACATTATTCCACCTCCCCATGTAAAACTAGTCCAATCCAAATAGGGCTTAAAAATGCTCAGACTTTAGCACTATTTGAGTGCTCTAATTAATAGGACCACCACAGGATCACCACAGAGCAGGTATTATTTGGGTGGTGGATGCTTGTCAGCACTGCAGTGACACTGCTGTGATGGTTGTGGTGTTAGTGTGTGTTGTGCTGGTAAGATTGGATCCACCAACCAAAAACATCTAGCCAACAGTGTCCTGTGGGCAGCATCCTGTGACCACTGATGAAGGATTAGAGGATGACTCACACAAACTGTGCAGCAACAGATGTGTTACTGCCTCTGACTTTACATCTACAAGGTGGAGCAACTAGGTAGGTGTCTAATAGAGTGGACAGTGAGTGGACACAGTGTTTAAAAACTTCAGCAGCACTGCAGTGTCTGATCCAATCCTGCTAGCACTGCACACTCAAACACACCACCACCATATCAGGGTCACTGCAGTGCTGACAATCATCCACCATCCAAATAGTAGCTGCTCTGTGGTGGTCCTGTGGGGGTCCTGACCACTGAAGAACAGGGTAAAATCGGGATAACAAGGTCTGCAGAGAAACAGATGGACTACTGTCTGTACTTGTAGAACTGCATAGTGCACCTGTATGGTCAGTGGAGCTGATAAAATAGACAAAGAGTGTAGATACAAGGAGGTGGTTTTAATGTTATGGCTGATCGGTGTATGTAATCATTTTCTTGTTATTTGGCACCAACTAATAATTTGAAAATGTACCAAAGAGAATGTAGGTTTGCTAGAAAATGTATAGTGACTCAGTGCCACTGGCCTGTAGGAACATTTTTTTTAAGTTTTACAAGCGTCAACCTTAAAATTTTCCCACTACAATGTTTTACAATTCTGGGACAGATAGGAATTATTCTGGGTTGCTTTAACTGCTACTGTATTGCAATAGAGAAAAATGCAGCCAAATTAATCCGTCATGGGGGTCACTGCTGAGAGTGTAAAGGCTGTGTCTCAGATCCAGCGTCACCCGCAGGCTAATTGTCGACTGATGAGCTTTGGGCAGCTTTAGGATTTAGAGCGTATCATGAGGAGCATGTGAGGGTGGGAGAGCCTGTCTTCGAATGAGAGCAGGAGAGTGGAGGGGGAGGGATTGCCAAAGAGTAGGAGAGTGTGGCTGTGTGTGCAAGAGGGATGCTGAATAAAAATGGTATAAAGGCATGGAAGGGAGAAGAGATTAAAGGCAAAGCATGTGCGATATGATGTAAGAATGCGCATCTTTTCATCAATGAAACGGATCAGTGTGGGTGTCCAAAGCCTGACTCAAGACGTGCTCTGCTATCCTGCCTGAAGGAGGTGCTTCTGTCGTCACACACACACAAACACACATATACGATCCACACGGAGTTGCGGCTAGAGGCAGAGAAAGGCACAGGGAGACACTGAGGACCATCCAGGCGACCATAAACCATGGCAGATATGGGTAAGTACCTACAGCTCCTCAGTTTATGCTAATCTGTCCTGATATGATTAAAAGCATATGTGCCTCAGGGCGTCAATATGATACTTTGTGATATGAGAAAGGACAGCTGCGTCCCAGAGATGCTTGTGTTTACCTTCTGCCGCATCTGACAGTGTTTAAGCCTGCACTCTGTGATGTGATGAGCTCTACAAGTGGACATGATGAAGTCCCGAGCACCACACCCCAGAGGAAATATGGACTTAGCTCTTGTCTGAATGTTTAAGGTGTTTAATGCTGCCATTCAAGCTGCCTGAGCTAATCTCTGCCATTCAGTTTTTCATTCTCTCAGATTCTTATTTCTCCAGATCCTCATAGTTCTTTGATGTGTATTTTGTCTCGCCGTGGCTAGTAGTTATAATTTGGATGTATCCAAATAGCCCAGTACTCTGTATTTCTATTTTCACTCTTCTTAGAAGAGATTATCACAGTGATTACTCTCCCTCTTCTCTCCCTCTCCTCAGCTGTGTCTGTATTATATGCTGGGTTTGCCTTCAGCTAAAAGCCTTGAGCAATATCGTATTCAGACACATAACCAATTTCTCTCCATCCCTTTCTTCTATTTAATTCTGTCTCCATCTTTAATGCTGTCTATAAATAGAAAAGGTGTATTAATTCATATCTGAGTAACAAATGAATGGCAGAGAACTGGAAATGCATTGCAGTGCTATGTATACAGCGGGACAGAGCAATTGGCTTATTCATTCACTTCTTAAAATTCTTGCTTGAATGAACCATGTAAGTGAAAATACACAGCCATACCCATTAAAATCCTGTCACACAGACACTCTTGTGTTCTGCATAATAAAGGTCCAACATAAAAAGGATTCGACAGGCTAGTAGATTATGTAACATTTGACTGTAAGTCATTTCCTGTAATGAAAGAAAAATAGATTCTGGATGTGACTCAGTCCCTAAATCCTTGAAATATTAATTTACGTATGTAAGATGTGTGTGCAAGAGTGTTTCTATACACACATTATTTCTATGAGTGTCTCTTAACTGATTAATAATTCTGATGCTGTGTCATTTACATTTACATTTAGGCATTTAGCAGACGCCCTTATCCAAAGCGACTTACATGGAACTAAAATAATTTACACTAACACAGTGTAAACAAGTCATTGCCCAAGTATAACTGAATGGTTTCATTTCTGATATTGTGTCCATGTTTCAGATGCTCTGGCTGAAGCTCTGAATGCCATCAGTGTAAGCACTGAACTTGTAGAGGACGAACTGAAGCCTCATATGGACACCCTACTGAATGTGTTACTGGAGAAGAGTGAGTCTACATATTCATATTCATCTATACATCCATCCATTCAACCATAAATCCATTCCATCATCAATCTACCTGTTCATCCATCATACAGCCTTAAAAATATTATAACTTAATAAATATATTTACCCATCTTACACCTTGCTATCCATGCATCGATGCATCCATCCATCTACCCTCAATCTGCTTGTCCATCCTTCCATCCATCCATATCCTTCCTGTCCATCTAAACATTCATTCATCTATTCAGAACTGCTGTCCATTAATCCATTTCTACCCACCCACACATCTATCCATCCACCCTAATCCTTGCTGTCTGTCTAAACAGTCATCCATCCAACCTAAAGCCTGTTGTCCATTTATTCATATATTCAAGCATCATCTATCCCTCCATGAATTCATTTGCCCTTTTTTAAAGATGTTCATCAATCAATTCTAAACTGAGTCCATCCATCCTTTCCTCCATTCACCCATCCAACCATCCAACCATCCATCCATTCTAAACTGAGTCCATCTATGCATTCTTTCATCCACCCATTCCTGAATCCATCTATTCTTGCATCCATCCATCCATCCACCCACAATGACATGAATAACACCATTGTCATATTGGAATAACAAGTAATTATATGTGTGTGCACTATTTTGCATCACACCTGGTATACTCTAATTAATGCTCTATGTGTGTAGCTAATGGTTTGAGTAATTGCAATCCACTAGTGGAGACAGCAAAATGCCAACAGGTAATCCACTTGTACATGTCAGAGAGAGAGAGAGAGAGGGGGGGGGGGGGGTGAAGCACTGTAGAAAAAGAATAAGTGAGAAATTAATTCTTGTTTTTTTTGTTACTTGCTTACACACTGACAGAGTAATTGGAGCATAATCTCATCTGTAACCTCCCTCCTCCTCACCTTCTACTCTCCTGGGTGAAAATTAATTTGTTGTTACTGCCTGTCAGACTCTTAGTAATTTTAGTTGGCAAATGCATCTAAAAATGGAAAAACCAGACTCCCCTAAAAGAACACAATGCAGATGTTGCTATGGCAGCACAGCCAGATCTGACAGTGTGACCTGCCTTCTTGGCTGGATGGAGATTTCAGTTGAGACACTCACTCTAATGAAAGGTTCCCCTCAGTTTAAGGTTGAGGAATTTCTCATCATTCGACACTGAGGCAATATCCAGCTGAGAAACTACTACCAGAATCCGAATCAGGAACAGCCCTTTGGAACAAAGGCCAGAGTAGATATAAGAGATGAGGAGAGCACATGAAATTTATGAAATACTGAGTACCTAACCCTACTTACAAGGCTTTCCCTCATTCTCTTCAAGTACACCTAGAAAACACACAGCCACCTGGAAGATTATGTATTAAATAATTGATCACATACACACGTATCAAAACATGCTAAATATTCTGCTCTCTGCCTAGAAACGGGTGCTGCAGAGCAGATAGCCTCCAGTGGAATACTGCCCACGCTGGCCCAGACTCTTAGACAGAAAGGCTCCCTCACAACAAAGGTGACGCTGTTGGTGGCTGAACTGGCCAGAGAAGGTAACAGGGACAACTAGCAACATTCATTATTATTATTAATAAATAATTAATTCCATCTTGGGCTTGTTGTTCAAGATTGCATAATGCAACTCTATATATATGAGTGTGCCTTCATTTTGCCAGCAGTATGAAGTGAAGAAACACAGACTATAATTTTAGAACAGTCAACTGTCAGTTGAGCATCTGTAAGGCCACATTTAAAGCTGCACTGAAGGAACCAGGATGTTGTTTTGCTTAAATTCATATCATTAAACACAGACAGTAAATGAGAGAGTTTGGAAGCCCATTTTCCTTGCTTGAATATAAATGTAAATGTTGAATAGCAAAGGTGACAAAACCCTCTCTGCCAAAAACGTCTCTAAATCTTTCATATCTAGAGATCAGGCCTTGCAGAGTCTACATAAATACTATGGATTTAATATGTGGCTATATTTGTGCTCAGTCTTTACAGTTACTAATTTTGGTGTATATGTTGGTATTATAGCTGCTGTAAGGGAGAGGTGTATCCAGGCAGGTCTGGTGACTGCTCTGGTGCCTTTACTGAACAGCTCAGACCAGGAGCTGCTGCTGCACACCGGCCGTGCCATCGGACGCATCTGCTTCGACAACAGTGAGCACAGCTGTTCCTGAGCCAACAGTCTTTTGTTTAGGACTGGACAAAGATATGCATTCACTGCAGAGAAACAAATACCCAATACATTTTACATTGCAATTGTCATTTGTTATATCCTGTCGGTCCTGTACTTGATTTCTCTTGTTTTATTTATCGCCTGCAATTTTCTTCCCTGCTGATCTCTCTAACACTTTATTATCTTTCTGTCTCTCTGTGCCCCATCAGCTGTGCAACAGACTCAGTTGGTGAAGAGTGGTGTTATTCCTAGACTGGTGGCCATTATGCACCAGTACCCAGAGAATGATCCACTAGTCAATGTCTGCCTTCTGGCTCTGTGTAACCTTGCTGATATGGGTGAGAAAGAAAGGAGATGCACTGCTCGCAGTTAACCAATATGGGCTTGCTCTCCACTTATATAGACTATTCTTTTTGTTCACATGATGGGCTATAAATTGATTGACAGCATGTATATGTGCTGTAAGGTACAACTAAGGGTGGCTGATTCTCTGCTCATGTTCAGATGCAGCGAGAGAAGCTTTGGCAGAAGTCGGGCTGGCAGATGTTCTGACCTCCCAGCTGAAGCGTGCCCCAGATGCAGAGCGCCGCCATCTTATCCTGGAGGTGTTGGGATCACTGGGAGAGAGTGGTGAGCCAGACTCACAGTTCAGCAAATGTGCAAAAGCAGATCTGGCTTTATTTATGAATGTTAACAGATATCTAAAAAGTGAGAATAAGATGCAGTATTATAGGAAAAAAAATAAATAAATAGATTTTTAAAAATTATATATATATATATATATATATATATATATATATCTATACTTAATTTGATTTAAAAGTAGTAGTAATAATAATAATAATAAGAGGAAGAAAATTAAGAAAAACACTTGGAAGAAAAACACTTGGCCAAACTTCTGTAATTATGTAGTAATTATGTATACATTTCCAGAAATTTGTGACACTTTTGTAAAGTGCAATAAAAACTGAAATCTGTAATTTGTTAATTTATTCATTCACATGAAGCTTTATTTAAGGACAAAGAAAAGATTTTCACTGTTTTTAATGACTTAAACTTAATTTGTTTAATATAAAAAAGGTTGTTTAATATAAAAAAGGTTTCAAAATTAATTGCCGCAACACACTCAAAAAAAGTTGTGACAGAGGCATGTTTATCACTGGGTCCCATCACTCTTTCTTTTAGTTAGTTACTTTTGAATCATTTGAGAATTGAAGATTGTAATTGTTGCAGTTTTGCGGTATACAAGACTTGAGCTGCTCAACAGTCCATGGTTGCTGCAATCTGATTTTCCTGTTCATGATGCACCAAACATTTTTAATAGGAGACAGAACTGGACTGCAGGCAGGCCAGTCAAGCCATGCTGCTGTAACTTGTGCAGAATGAGTTTTTTTAGAAAGTGTCCCAGGTGTTTGTATGTTTGTTTGTTTGTGCCTCAGATGCACTGAAGCTCCAGTTTGTAGAGGGTGGGGTGCCTGAAGCTCTCTCTGAGATGATTCGAGGATTGCAGGGTGACACCGACCCTCATGACCTGTGTAGTATAAAAATAGCTTCTAACCTCATAGTGACACTGCTACTGGGGGGTAAGTCTGACCTGAAAGTGCTGCCGTTTTCATATCACCATTTTTTTTAATACAGAAAAATTAGACTGTGTCTCTGAATTGCTCTGAATTTACTATCAAAAGTAAACATTGTATAGATATTGCTGCATTCCATAATTTTACATTATGTAAGTTCATCACAATGAATGGCAACTATGTCTTATTTATCCATAGCATAAAAGAACTGACTGAGGTTTCGTGTTTTGTTTTAAGTTTGTTAGTTGGTAGGCACTCCAGAGATCTAATTTCATGTGCACAAAACCCGAAAAACTGAATTTTACAATATGTTAATTAATGTTAATTAATATGATTCAGTCAAATGAAAGACATCAAAGCATGATAATAATACCACAGAAAATGGTGAACTAATGATGAAACAAAAATGCAATACCTACTTCTAATGTTTAAAACATCTTCTAGATGAATCAATGCAGAAATGTTTTGGAGAGGGAACAGGAGTTGTGTATCAGGATGTTTTGTCTTGGCTACAGTCCTCTAACACCCAACTTCAACTGTCTGGAGCACTGGCAATTGCCAACTTCGCCAGGAATGGTGAGGGAATTGAGAATGTTTCTGTGTTGTAAAAGTCAAAAAATGCATGTGCTCTGTTGTGCTTCAAACTTCAAACACTGGAAAAAAGAATACTTTACTATAGGTAGAGGTATACTATTTAAGAATGATACACAGGTTGGTGTATTTAGTTGATGCACAAGGTTGTTACTGAACTTCTGCAGTAGGGTATGTTCAAAATTTGCTAAATTTGGGTTTAAGTGTTACAAAGTCTATCATATGCATCAGCACAGACATCTCTGTTTGCAGATCTAACATTAAGTCAGATGCGAAGGAATGCCATACTTTTTCAGCTGATGTCCTAGCTGTGTGGTTTCTTTCACTTCTCATGTATATTTTTTAGATTTTTGCAGGATAGCTCTATTGTTCTTAATAAAAGTTTACATCACTTACGGTTGGACTAAACATGGTTATGGAAAGCCTGTCAGTGAATAGATCACACCCCTGTAGAAGGCTTGTAGTGTCCATGTCAGAATTACAATGGCAAGAGATTTCCTTCCAGTCTCTGCTCTTCCTGACACTTACAATGTCCCTTCTATTGCTGCTTTATCTTTCAGACAGTAATTGTGTAAAGATGATGGAACTAGGGGTTGTTCCATATATCCTGGATCTGCTGGAGCAACATGTAGATGAGGGTGATGTGTCAGTGCAGCATGCAGGCCTTAGTGCTCTCAGAAATCTTGCTATACCAGGTATCAAACAATATATTAATTATAAAGCTGCATTTACATTTTTTCTGTCTAGCTGGACACAAATGAACACCGTAACTCTTATATGTTGCATAGACAAAATTTTACTGTACCATTTCATAGTCCTTCTAGTTTAAACTGTTTCACTGCTGTCTTGGCCAATATTCAGAATACTAAATGATTTTCAAGTATTCAAGCAACACTTCCTCTTTAATTGTACAAAAACTTGATTACTGGAAAGACCAATTAGCTGATTTTCAAACTGCACTCTTCTGACCCTAATCAATGTAATCTCGCTCATCCTGTGACCTGAGCATGGGCTTAAAGACCCACTCTTTCTCATGCTGTTGTAGCATCTAATAAAGTGCGCATGCTGGAGGATGGAGTGATTCAACGGATCAGGACTCTACTGCGCTCTGACATGCCTCCTGTCCAGTTCAAGCTGCTGGGGACTCTGCGTATGATGGTGGATGGCCAAGGTCAGCACATCAAGTGAATACAAATTGTATTACATTTATGAGGCATTAGGGTTAAATATGAAAAAATGGTTATGAATACATATTAGGGGTGGCACGGTGGTTCGGTGGGTAGCACTGTCGCCTCACAGCAAGAAGGTCCCGGGGTCAATCCCTCGGTGGAGTCTTTTCTGTGTGGAGTCTGCATGTCCTCCTAGTGTCTGCATGGGTTCACACCGGGTACTCTGGTTTTGTCAAAGGACATGCAAATTAGGTGAATTTGTGTCTCTAAATTGCCCCTAGTGTGTGTGTGTGTGTTTGAATGTATGAGTGTATGTGGGTCCATGACCCTGAACAGGAATAAGTGGTTAAGATAATGGATGGATGGATGGATGGATGGATGGAAATACATATTAAAGGAGTATTATTAGCTCATAAATAAAATACAAATACATATTAAAGGAGTAAATTATTAGCTCATAATTTACTACTTCCAACTAACCCCAAAACAGAAAATACCCCATCTCCGAATTTCTGCTTGGGAACAATTTCCACAACCCTGTGATGTCAGATCAGCCTGGCTGCTCACAACATTAAAAAACACAACAATTAAAAATTTAAATGAGCTGTTAAACAAATGCTGTATGTCAGTCAGTCAGTCAGTCATTATCTGTGCCGCTTATTCCCAGTTACGGGGTCACGGGGGAGCCAGTGCCCAGCCGGCAACTCTGAGTGCAAGGGCAGGAATCAACCCTAGACAGGGCGCTAATCCATCGTAGGGCTCATACACACACACATTCACACTCGCATT
>JAOVYV010000040.1:21059570-21070999 GCA_025674545.1 Hassar affinis | reverse complement strand
TCCAATTTAGCCATGAAACCTCCCACACTAAAATGACAGGTGTTTCAGTTTCATTGTCTAACCCCTGTATATTTACAGTAGATATAAAAAGTCTAGATATGGATGGTAAAATTCTTTTTGTGTTGTGAGTTTTGTGATGTAAAAAATTTACACCAAGATAAATCATGTCAAATCTTTTTCAACAGGCATTGTTGAATGTGATAGAAAAACTGTAGGGGAAAAAAGAAAAAAGAAATAAAAACCCTTTTACAGTGGGGTATGTGACTGTGCTCAGATTTAACCAGTCACATACAAACTCTTGTTGAAATCATACATAATTCAATGTTTGAAATATTCTATACTAGTGCATATAAAATTTTATATTATAAAAAATTTTATATTGTGAATAACTTCCATTTTGTCCGTAATTTAATTCAAAAAGTTAAAATGTCATATTTTATATTCATTACATGTGACATATTTCAAGCTTTTTTGTTTTAGTTTTAGCAGTATGGCTTATAGCTGATGAAAATCAGAAATCCAGTATCTCAGATTATTAGAATATATTATTTATAAGGTCAAAAAACTGGACGTACAATACCGAAATATCCAACATCTGTCAAGTATGTTTATTAATACACTCGCTGAATCGCTGCATCAGCTTGTAACACTGAGGTTACTGAAGTCCAGGTTCCTTTGAAAGTGGTCTTCATTTTCTCATCTTCTTCTTGACAACACCCCATAGATTCTCTTTGGGGTTCAGGTCTGGAGAGTTGGCTGGCCAATCAGTCACAGTAATATCATGGCCAGTAGTCCATTTGGTAGTAGTTTTGGCACTGTGGGTAAGTGCTGAGTCCTGCTGGAAAGGAAATCTGCATCTCCATAAAGCTTTTCAGCAGATAGAAGCATGAAGTGCTCTAAAATCTCTGGGTAGATGCCTGCCTTGCCTTTGGACCAACAGCAGCAGATGACCTGTCAACCCAAACCATCAAACTCCTTGGATACGGTGCCTCTCCACTCTTCCTGCAGACCCTAGGATCTTGAATTGAATCGACTCTTCTTGACAATATTCTCAATTGTGGCTGTGGTCATCCTTGTTCCATGTGTGCCTTTTCCTACCACATTTTCCCCTTCCAGTCAACATTCCATTAATATGCTTTGATATATTGCTCTATGAACAGCCAGCCTTTTTAGCACTGACCTTCTGTGGATTATCCTCCTTGTGAAGAGTGTTGATCATCATCTTCTGGAAAAACTGTCTAGTCAGCAGTCTTCATCATGATTGTGGTTGTGTGTGCTGAGCTAGACAGAAAGATATACTGCATTGATACTGTTTGAATACTAATTTACTCCAGCTCAAAACAAAATATTCTAATAAATTGAGATACTGGATTTCTGTTTTTCATGAGCTATAAGCCATACTAATCAAAATTAAAACACACATAAATGCTTGAAATATGTCACTTTACATGTAATGAATGCAAATTTATGATAGTTTCCCTTTTTAAATAAAATTATGACCAAAAATGAGCGTCACAATATTCAAATTATTTGAGATACACTAGTACATTAACTTGCATGAGCTAATTGTTGACTGCTATATGTCTCTGTGGTAGTAATGTTTTGAATGAAATATCTGGCATCATGCTATTGTGTATTCTATCTTGTGGCTTAGATGCGAGCCCATGTGAACTCCAAGTACTTCCTGTTCCGTAAATATCTGGACAACATACTCCATTTTATCATGCCTAGAACAATAATCCCATTGTACACAATGGTAAGCCATTATGTGCTTAATTTTCTCTTTTTAAACAATTGTATGCCTGCTTAATGAACAGCAATCACCTTCAAGCTTATTTGCTTTCAGGTCACCTTTACTCGAACACGCTATCATGAAGCTGTGATCCACTGGCAGTGGCAGAAAAAGGTGAATTCCAAATCATTCAGAAGTGTGTGTGTGTGTGTGTGGTGGAAGAGGGGATTGTGAGTGTCAGTATACTGTCTTTGTTCCCACTGTAATGCTGCAAAGTCTCATTATCATGCACCTTTGTGGCATTCTCGAATACCCATTCTGATTGACATGTAGACTCAGGGTGAGTGAAAGCTGACAGAAATGTCCAAGCAACTGAACAGACTGAAAGAAGGAGACATCTTTTTTAACTTGTAAAAAAAAGTCAGTGTCTGGCAGATAGCGTTTGCCTTAAGGATGCAAATACATAGACTCCTCAGACTCCTTCACTAAGCCCAAATATGATAAAGAAAAAAGTCCATTATCCAAAAACAAACAAAATTACTCTATTATCTCATAGTGAGATATATTAGATAAATATGTGCCTGTATTTTCACTTACTTTTTTGTAAATCATTAAGAACAACAAAATACCTCATGGCATTAAGTTTGTCCTTGCTCTTTGCAGGTGATTACTCAGGGCATATTGATTTTGGGAACAGTGTCTGCAATGGGAACAATTTATCTGCTAATCAGGTACATTCCCAAAAAGCCCAGCATTACCGTGGAGCCGCTATGGAGCAAACTTCTTACACTAAATTGGTTCCAAAAACTAAGATCCCCCAAATGAACGAGGAAGATATTCCAGGATGCCCCTGTCATTCTCCATAATTTTTGGGAACATTTTCACTAAATGCTTGAAAATCTCATTAAAACCTCATTAAAACTGAATTACAACAAATCATTGGTGCTGTTACATTTAGAAAATCCTGATAGTGTATAATAAGGCTTTGAAGGCTATGAACAAAAGCAAGAGATTTGGACTGGGTTTAATCTTATTGAATAGCAGTAATTCTTATGAGAACAATTAGAGAACACAACAGAACATAATTAGAAAAATGATGTCATGATGTTCAGACCAGACCAGTCCAGGTCTCTTGGAATTGGCGATATAGTTGGATTTTTTTTGTTTTCTTTGGCATGCTGTAAATAAACATGGGAATAGGGTTAGTTATGGTGGTTGAGGTTAAAGTTCTTGCTTAGTGACTAGAAAACTGGTGAGTTCAAAGTACAGGGTTGCTTAAGAGACACTGTCAGGCCCTTGTGCAACACTTGATCAAGCCAATTCTAATTTACCTTCCCAGCTACAGTATGGATGGATCCAGTACATGGATTGATTTAGGACTGACTTTCTATAAAAGGTGTTTGCAATGTGAATATGTATTTCAATGCTTATAATATTATCCATTTCTATCTAAACAATAAATTCTGACATTTCCCTCAATTTACAATAGTAGTAGGTCTGTTCTTTTTACCGTCTGGAATACATTTATATTCATGGCATTTTGTAGATGCCATTATCCACAGCAACTTAGAGAAGTGATATTTCAGATCTATAATACATTTCCTTTGCTATTTGTGTTATATGTATGCCTGCTGCATATAAACTGAAATCCTGGTTGCCTGTGCCTCACCATTTGCTGTTTACCGGTTATCAGGTTATTGGTCATCAAACTTATTTTCATACAACATTCTGCATAATTTTCTTGCATTATGTATGAGTGCCTCTGTGTGAGCAGTGCATATGCACTCTGCTATTTGCTATTGTGTGAATCTGCTCAGGTGAACATTACACACACACTTATATAAATGCCATAATTGGGCATTTATACATTTATTTGCATCTGAATATCTTCTGTTCCTTCGGTAGATAGTTCATTATAGGCAAACAGAATGCCACTGTATGGTGTTTGCACATGACTCAAACAAACAACAAGTGAAACAAGCTGTAGTACTAGCCTAAAAAAGAAAGAAGAATGAAACAGTTCTGTGATGTCATTCGGTCACTGGCTTGATGCAAACAAGTTATGGCAAACAAGGGATATGCAACCAAAGTGTTAGTGTTAAAAGTATATATCTGTTCCAATACTTTTGCTCACCTAAAAATTGCGTTGTCTGCCAACAAAGGTGCCAAGCCTTTCAACACATCTAGATGTACATATTTGGAAATGAAATCTGAAATTCTTTTCTATCATCTCATACTCATCTTTTAATCTCAAACCCGAATGTCTTCAGTGTCTAGAAGTAGAATTGGCCTTTCTGTTCCATTACTTTCTGAGTACTTGTGGTTGCATCATATGGGTCGGACTTGAATCCCGTTGCTCTCTGATGGCTCTCTACATTTGTAGCTTAAGTCCAGAGGGTCTGTGTCAATGATGAAAACAATGGAAGAGGAGTTGAAGGTCACCCGTTTCTTAGGCCTGTCGTCACGGCTCTGTGATGTCACGATGGGGCGTATTGGTTGGCTGGAGCTGGTCAGAGGGTGGTCCTTAATGCTGCACTGCAGGTGGGCCAGACGGGAGCACAGCAACTGCAAAATGCACCGCCGAAACTAGCAAAGGATACACACATGCAGAGGGATGAAGAGACATGCCACATTCATTGATTAATTGATTCATGACATACTAATGTAGATACTATATATACAGTATGTACTGTGTGTATCATATATAGATCTATAGGTCTAGAGTCTACTTTCTTCACCTTTCTGCTCATGAAGCCATATATAATTGGGTTATAAACTGTGCTGGACTTGGCAAAGAATGAGGGGATGACAGCAACAGTGGGTGAGATGGCATTCTGCTTGCCAAAAGCTACCAGCATGGAGACCACAGCATAGGGTGTCCAGCACAGCAGATAACAGGAAATCATCAGCAGGAACATGGCAGCCAACTTCTTCTCATAGCGCAGGACCTTAATTATTTGCACTGTCTGCAGATCCTCAATGGAGCGCAACTACAGTAGGAAATGGAGAGTAAGGGAGAAAAGAGTAAATACTACAATAAACAACTATTTTACGTCACAGTGAATAATAACTACCCACTAACAAACTGTAAAAAAATGGACTTATACATACTTGTATCTACATGAATACAATATTGACCCTTAACAATAAAATGTAAATGGGAATGATTAAAAAAAGATTCTTTATTTTAAAAGTCATTTACTTAAAGTGACCTGATGACACTGGGTCTCACTCATCAAGCATTTAGTAAAGTTGTGTGAAAATGTTTGCGTAAGCCAGAGTGAACTAAATTTTTACAAATATTTTGCCAAATTTCTTGTCTAAATGCACCTATAAATGATTTACTACCTTTCTATCCAGCTTGATAAACAAAGCCCAATGTCTTCATTTCTACACAGAGTAGCATCTAACAGAAATTTGGTATTTTTCTCTTATACTAACATTTTGATTAAACAAAAAGACAGTACCTGACACTTCAGCCCACTCTTAGCGTTTCTCTGATCAAATGAATGTTTGAAATCAAGAACAGCACTTTAATGATTTGAGTTCATTCCTTAAGGTGAAATGTGAAAATACTGAGACACTGTTGATCCCATTTGCTTTCACTGGCTTCATAAAGAATCTCAGAAATATTTTTGATGCTCAAATCTCATGGTTTTTGAAGGCACTTACTTTACTAACTTAATAACACCACTCATATAGTTTTGCCTCAGGACAACAAACAGTAACAATTATTGTGATAAACATAATATTTAAAATGGACCATTGCTTGTGGCAAACCATTAAAATATTTACCCATTTATCTAATCTTTTATAAAGATTTGGAATAGGGATATACATACTCCCTTTTCATAACCAGTACTGATGCAGTGCTGACATCCTCTTATTCTTCTCTTAGTCTCACATAGGCTATTTGTGTTCTGTGTCCATGTATGGGTGATATTCTATATTTGGGTGATATTGGTGATACACTTGTGGTGATTTAGTGAGTTTGCTCTACACAGTCTGTATGCTCTAAACAGTGAAAACAGTGTTTTCAATGAATGCCTGTCTAAGTCCAAAGAGCTAGAGTTTCTTTCAGTTGACCTGAGGCCTCTCTACGTGAGTCACTAAAAGCATCCTCCTTCACATCTTTTCTGAAGCCACATTTGCTCAATGCCCCATGAAATATGCTGTGTCCTTTACTGGCAAAAATACAACACAAAACTAGGTCGCCAGTAGGTGGCATGATAGTATTATAAAGAAGAGTAGGTCAAAGTGTGATAGGTTAATGCTTTGCTACTAATCTCTTCATTCCTGGCTGCAGTTAGATACTATCTGGCTACTTAACATTACTATAAGCCATTAAAACATTTAATAAGCATACTCTAATCAAGAGAGAGTCTTCAGCACAGTGAGGATAGTTGGGTTTCTATTTTAATACTCTGGGAAATGTATCAGAGTAACTGAATCTAAATGAATGTTGTGGTGAATCAGGAGTCCTGCTGAGTATAATGTGCTGTTGCATGTTCACGAGTGCACAAGGGCATGCATATGGGAATGTCTCTGTTCAGGTGGAAGGTCTGCAGTGACCTAAATATAGGGTGACTAAATAAAGGCTCAATGAAAAGTTTTATCCAGTGAAATAACATTGGGAGCTGTATCTCCTAAACTTCAAGACATGCATATCTGAATGAGAAAATTCAGATAAAAACAAAATAGTACACACATTTTGAAAGTAAAAAGGGACATCTTTGTAGTAGGCAGATTACCAATTATTCTCAATTTTGAATTTCAGGGTTGTGGCACAGATGATATTTTCTCTATACATTTTTAAAAACATATCGTGTATTTTAAAATAAAATGTGATTCAAGTTTTCATGATATTTTCTCTCCAAGATTAAATAAAACATGGAGCAGTCCAACATTGTGTCAATACAAGAGCATTTTTTTCTTACCATGTGCACTGTGTACAAAATGTTCCCATAGCAGTAGGCCATGATCCCCACAGGAACAAAGAAGCAGGCAAGGATGAAGAAAAGGATGAAGGATGCATCATTTGGATCTTTAGAGGCCCAGTCCAAAGAGCAGCCCAGTTGGTGGATCTCCAGTTTGTACCTGTTCCAGCCCAGGAGAGGAGCACCAGTCCATGCAAGTGAGTATAGCCAGATGTGAGTGATGGCTCTCCAGGCCCAGGGGAAGTCTATGACTTTGGCATGTACCACTCGAATGTAGCGCTCATATGCCAGGGCACAGAGAGTCATGATAGACACAATACCTGAGAGTGATGAAGAAAGACCAGAATAGGTTCATCAAGAAATCAAAAACTGGAAGCCTTGTTTTGTATGCCAGAGATTTTTGCTAGATCTCCAGTTTTCATTACTCATGACTGTATTCACAGGATAATGATTTGATTGATAATGCAAGTGGCCAACCACAGGTTATGGCTGCATAATATGGGGTATAGGGGAAGGCCATAAGTAAGTGCTGGAATAAGGAAGAGCCTATTGGTTGGCCTGGCAAAGCATACTTCTACAGGTTCTAAGGCTGGAACTATGGACAGTGAACCTTTGGTCCATCATAATCCACCATGTCTACTTTGACATATATTCCTTATCAGCACCTAGAATAGTGAAGACAACAGTAGGGGAGATCTTTTTTCTAACAAAACCCCTCAACTATGAACAAACAGTGTTAACAAACAGTCTCAATATCCCTTCTTCTCAGTCTAGATTGGCAACCACCAAGACAATCATCCAGGTTGCTCTACCACAATGCTCTCATACATGGCTTCTGTCTTTCCCTTTTAGTCAAAGCCAGACCCTGCTCGCCTTCTGATCACATGACTGTACATAAAATTTTAAGACACTGTATGTGCTTATCATACATTATTATCTTCTTTCTGTCTGTCAATCTGTATGTCTACTAATACCTAATGCCAGTGCCAAATCTTGACATCCACCTTCTCTTTGTCTCTGGCTTGTTTATTAGGGACCTATATTTACATCCACATTTCTGCATACCTGTGTTGTGACCATGTTTTTGGAGTACATGAAATGGTGTTATGCAATTAGGATACAAAAAAGGTAACTGTAATCCAAGTTACAGAAAAAAAAACACAATCAGATTACTGATACATTTAGTAAAAATGGGGATTATTAGCAAGAATACATTTTTTTAAAATGATTAAAAGTTAGAGTTGTCAAAAAAATATTAATTTCAATTAATTATAGAAAAGAAATTATATGCAAAAATGCATGCAGATTATTTTGTTACTGTGCAAATGAGTACAATTTGAACATTAATACAGCCATTTTGTATATTATATATAAATGTCATATATACAGCTATTTACTTCTACTTGGAACTTGTTTTTAGTGGTTGGTTTAAGAGTAAGACTAGCTTGTTCTGAGAGATTTGTTTAAGGGTGGTGTGTGTAAGGCTGATAAATGTGTGTAAGGCTGATGAGTCAAACTCTTCCTTGTAGATTTAAAAGCTTCTCTTGAGATCTAGCAGTGCTATGTTTACAAGTGCCACTGCTAGAAAACTAGATACAAAACCCTGCCTTCCATGTGGTGACCCAAATGTAGGACACTCTCTCTCTCTCTCCTTCCACAGTTACCATGATATGCTGGTTTCTATGTACTATGCAGCTGCTCTTTCATAAAACGATCTGATCTACAGAGGCAGGGCAATTAAGAGTGTGAGATATTTTCCTATACACACCTTAGTTACACTGACCTAATTACCCAGATGTGTATGCATCTTACTGCAGAGACTATGTAAACATATTATTTTAGTGCACAGAGCACTGATCAGTGTGTGCTAGGTCATACTGTTCATCAGTGATCCCTATTTTAAAAAATATAAATCATTAGTTGTTTATATATGGAGGAATGTTATTTTCTATAAACTATTTAGCCTGTGCATATACTTGTTTTAGAGTTGTACTATATAAAGCATACCTATAAGCCGTAAATTAATCTACATATGCAATAAGCCATGACTGATGACATTGTGTTCTTTTGTGTGTGCACATTGCTAAATCTGATCATGTGTGACCCTGCTACTCTAGTGGGAATTTCACATACAACAGTCTCTGGAGTTTATACAGAAAGTTGT
The DNA here is from genome assembly GCA_025674545.1 of Hassar affinis. Lineage (NCBI taxonomy): Eukaryota > Metazoa > Chordata > Actinopteri > Siluriformes > Doradidae > Hassar > Hassar affinis. The sequence continues at coordinate 21,062,166 of JAOVYV010000040.1, read as the reverse complement.
GGGGGAAAAAAATAGTTCTATGGGTGCGAACATAAATGTTGATAAGAGAGATCAGAGGAAAATGGCCAGAGCTGCTATGAAGAATAAAGTAGCTCAAATAATCACAATTTACAACTGTGTTGAGCAGAAAACCATCTCAGCATGAACAAAACATTAAACCCTGAAGTGGATGTGATAAGAGCAACAGCAGAAGGTCACATTAGATTCCACTACCATGAGTGAAGAACAGGCAACCAAAAACCTTGGGTCCTGGCATTCATGTGGAAGTAAATTTGACATTTACCATCTACCTAAACATTGTTTCAGATCAAGTACACTCCTTCACCACCAATGATATTCCCTAATGGCAAAGGCTTTTTCAGCACGATAACACTGCAAAAATTGTTGAAATGGATTGAGAAACATGTTTAAGGTATTGAATTGGGTGAATTGGCTTCCAAATTCCCCAGATCTCAATCTGATCTAACGTCTGTCAAACAGCTGGCTTAATGTTACACTTAGCTAGTTAGAAAAGACTTGAGGCACTGTCACTTACCGGCTTGCATTAACCTTAAATATCGGTTAATAAAATCGACACGTAGCCTACACTGTTCAAGCGGAATATCAAACAAATTTACATCCAGTTATGAAAATAAAATGATGTCTCTGTCAGTTTCTGACCTGTTTCTCTCCCTACCTGTTTCTCTCCCTACCTGTTTCTCTCCCTACCTTGTCATCCATTAATCTCTCTGACATCTGCACTGACAAAAGAGAGGGTTGCTCTGTGATGTGGCTTTTGGGGAAATCCTTTAACTACAATGGGAAACCCTGTGAAATTACTGATATCTGCTACATACAAGTTGCTACATTTTATATACTCTAAAGTATTGCACTGCATAATATATAGTATAGTAATAGTAAAACAGTAATATAGTAATAGTATATGCACTGCATAATAGTCACCGCAAATAATCTGTAGTTATTAGACCTGATGGAAGGAGTGAAAACGTGAAAATTGTTATAATTATTAAGACTTTTATTCATTCTTTTAGATGTTTATTGTGTTAATTATTAAGAGTTAAAAAAAACATAGAGCCTACACTGTTGATGGGGATGGATGTGGTGAGGTTGAGCATCCCGTGATGAATTTAAAGCCTGGTACTAACCTGCTGGAGTGGTAACTTGAAGTGTATGCCTTTAGTATGCATCTTTTAAGTTAAAGCTTTATTATTGGTAGGTAATTAAAAATGAGATGTATTTAAAAGAATAATATATTCACATTTCCAGATGAAAGACACACAAGATACAAAAGATAAGAGGATCACTCCAGCCAAGAGGAAAGGTACAGCACCTTTTAGGACCTTTCTTGGTACTGGCATGCGAGAAACTGGGCAGTAAACAGATCTCACCGAACAGACTGTTGCAGAACCCGTCCCAGGCGCACATGATGGTGTCCCACACCCATCCTCCTTCCAAACACGAGACCAAGGTGAAATTGGTTCCGATCACCGAGACCAGCAGGTCGCTCACACTGATGTTCACCAGCAGTAAGCTGGTGGGCGTCCTCAGCTTCTTAAACTTGTAGTACAGTGCCAGGACGAGCAGGTTGTTCCAGAAACCCAGCACGCTGATGGTTCCGATAGTAAACGCAAGAAGTTTGTACGTCCCTGCAGGGAACAGCGAGGTGTCCGCGTGCATCCGAGTTCCGGTGTCGTTCAGAGGAGTCATCGCAGGATTAATGTAGTGTCTGCCATTCTGATGCAACACTGCTGTCTGGACTGGTGAAACCCAGCACAGAGTACGCGGGGAATTCCTCTCTCGGTTTGTCCTTCATCATCGTCAAAGCGTCCTCTGGCTGCACTGTTCCTCTGGCTCACTATACTCAGGAGGCGCGCGAGCTGAGGTGTTGAAGCGCGCGCTCTATACAAAGACTCTCTTCAGTGGATAACTAATTTCTCACAATAGCTCGATTTACTTCCCATGATTTCCCTGTACACCGTTAAAGTTTATATTTATATCTAATCATGCAAATAAACACTGATAGACATTAATCATTGATATTCAAAATTTTAATAAATATATATTATTATTTATTAAATAGGCTACTGTCATTACTATATATCTTATATATATTTATATATACAGTAGCTACTCTGCAAAAGATTTTAGGCAGGTGTGTAAAATTCTGTAAAATAATAATGCTTCCAAAAACGGAAGTGTTAATAGTTTATTTTCATCAAAAAACAGCATCAATTCTTCTGTGTACACAGTTTTTGAAGGAAGTCGGCTGGTAGGTTGTTCCAGACATCTTGGTGAACTGACCACAGCTCTTCTGTGGATGTAGGCTTCCTCAAACCCTTCTGTCTTTTCATGTAATCCCTTTTCTTGTAATCCTAGACAGACTCGATGATGTTGAGATCAGGGCTCTGCAGGGGCCATACCATCACTTGTTCTTGTTCTTCTTGAGGCTGAAGATGACACTGGCTGTATGTTTGGGGTTGTTGTCCAGCTGTAGAATAAATTTGGGGCCAATCATACTTCTCCCTGGTGGTACTGCATGATGGATAAGTATCTGCCTGTATTTCTCAGCATTGAGGACACCATTAATCCTGACCAA
>JAOVYV010000040.1:21035182-21050718 GCA_025674545.1 Hassar affinis | reverse complement strand
GATGGATTGGCGCCCTGTCTAGGGTTGTTCCTGCCTTGCGCCCTATGCTTCCGGCTAGGCACCGGCTCTCCCGTGACCCTGAAAAGGAATAAGTGGTCAAGAAAATGAAATGAATGAATGAATAGTCTTGAAGGGATTGAAGACAGAAATAATCTCCAAAGTTTGTGTGTAAACTGACACATGCTCATGAGTTTTGAATCAAATCACTTTTAAACTTTTAAATGAAAAAAAAAATAGTGCATTTTTGATGAACATAAATCATGGACATAGGAAGTATTTTGAAAGGGAGGTTGCCATGCGCCTATCTGGATAACACATCTGGAGAGTACAACCTCTCCATCAGCTGAATATAGTACCTGATTCTAACATGAACATCCAACACGTATATGCCATGAACCGGAGCCGTGAGCGGAAGCAATTACAGGTAATTAAAAACGGTTTATTAACAAACCATTCTAAACAAGGAGAGAGAATATAGACAAAAAAGTCAATAGAAAGGACACGTCAGGTGATTCAAACAGAATAAACCTGAAATCTGATATCAGTAAATGCAAAAACGTAACAAGGGTCAGAACAGCAGTAGCGAACAAATACAATAAATGAAAATTATGAACAGCCAGAATAATGGTACTTAAATACTAGTATATGTGTGTGTGGAATTAGTCCCAGGTGTGTTTAATCAGTAGCTTGGCTCAAGCGGCCATGTTTGCATTCTGTGAGTGATTCTGGGAGATGGGGTTCAGTCACAGACCTGACAGTGTATGTTTGCTAATGGGCAGCACTACATGCACATGCAAATTAGAGTGTAACAACACACATGCATACTTTACCAACTAAGGTATGAGCTATACAGATATAGTATATTTATTCAAGCAGCAAGCAAAGTACCTGAACATAATTGTATGTAGGTTTTTTAATGTATGAATTTAAAGAAATTCCCCCTTTTATTACCACATTTGAATCATGGCTGACGTGGGTACAATTTCATATTTGCTTACAAAACCAGGTTAGTCAGGTAGCTAGATGTCACACTTTGAGGTCAATATCATAATGTAAACCTCGTATATTAGAAAAGTAGAGAATTGGTTTCCCTAAGGGTTAAATGAGGCAGTCGGTATAAATGTCACCGTTAAAACAAAGCACATGTTCACCTATATGAGTCAGGTTAGTTAATGTTACAGCTAGCTAGCTTAAAAAGTATGTCAGTATACAAAATACCTAGAATGTATGCCAGATAATACAATTTGTAGCCAGTCAGATTCTAGACAAGTCTGCCAGCTAGCTACTTATACTCCATTCATATCAGTTTTTCTTTCCTGGTAACCTTTTCTTTCCTATAACAACAATAAACCAGCTTCTAACCTACAAGATACTTGTGCAGAGTCTGACTGAAGTACATTATAACAAGTAAGTGGCTGAGGCACAAGTACTGTATCAGCTACACAAAGATGTACCAGAAAGTCAGGGTGCTTAATGCGTTCTCTGTTTTCTCATTAAAAAGCAGTACTATTCTTGCACCTTCAGAACCTTGGTCCATACTGGCATTCTCTGATTTTTATGGTCAGATTGTGGGACAACATGTGTGCCATTAGCCCTGAAGGAAACACATTAGAAAGGGGCTTGAAGTAGATTCCCCAAGTCCCTGAAATTAGAAGCTTAGAACAACATTGTGTGACCTTGGCATAAAAGAAGTTTTATAATAGTTCAAGGATTACTCCTAATTCTTTCTTCCCTGGGAGTATCTTTTAGACTTTCATACTATAGTGTCAGCAGTGAATGTGGATGTGCTGACAGAGTCAAACAATGCACCTATCTGGATTTTTTGGTTTGGATTTTAATATGATTTGCAGGGGTGAACTATGCACTTTAGGTCTTGGACTTCGATTCATTCTGTGCCGGTAAGAAAACGATATCATAGAATGGATGGCATGCATTGCTGAGTTTTAATGCAATTCAAATAATGCTTAAATAAAATTAAAAGAAAAAATGTTAACGCTTGCTTTCTGAAGCTCTCAACAGATATTAGCTGTATTTATAATCCTTGATAATGTAAATCAAAGACAGCTCATGGTTGGGGTTCTACTAGTGATTGCATCTTGGCCTTACAGAAAGCACAGAATGATTGTTTTTCTTTTTTCCCATGAAACAGTTCCATGCTTTTGAATTTGAAACATGATTCGTCGATCTCTCTGTTAGTTCTTGAAAGAAATGTTATTGGTTATGTTTTCTCTCTATCTGTTTCTAACTCTATCTGTTTCCAGCAAAAACATAATGTTAAAATAATAATGATGACTATAGATACAAGTTTAAAATGCTGTGAAACAAAAAGTAACTAAAATTGCAGGCATGTAATGTTATCTTTGAATCTGAACAATTCTTTTTGCAGTTCCCTTCTACTAGGCCTCACAGCAGCCGCCCTTAAAATATACATAAATACATGATGGTATCTATAAATGGTTTACATACACAATAAGGAACAGTTCCTATAATACTAAAACTCGCTAGCAGTTGGTTTTCGTCTGACCTGAGGCCATAATTGTTATCCAAAAAGGAAAAGGTTTAAAACAAAAACAGTATTTAGTGAAATATATATATATACCATGTAATATACTGTAAGGTCTGTAAGTGTATAGTCTGAATCTGAATCTGAAACAGTATGTTTATACACATCTAAAATGTACATCATGAGTGAAATTCTAAAGATCTGTCAAGGCCACATGCCCTGGAGTATATCTCAGAACTGATAAACACTGTCATTAGCCTAATGCCATATCAATGTAAGCACATACATGGTTATTACCTCTGTCACAAGGTTTTCTGGGTTCAAAAAGTCATACCTACAATGTGTTTTTAATGTAGATGTAAAACTTCCTTATGACATAGCAAATATACTTCACTAAGTCATACAAAGCATACAAAGCATTAACTAATTATGCACCTTGTTTAGATACACACTGTGGTTTTTCAAATAAAGGAGCTGAAGTCAAATCCACCACTGTTCACTAGCATTCTAGTGAATTGAAATTTGCTAGAATGTGGAAAAAAGCACAAGTAATGGTTAACATATGACTTCAACTCTTGAAAATCAGGAGGAACCAGAAGGAAGAACAAGAAGAACCATGGCTGAGACTTATTGCCTGTTTATTTCTATTCGCATTCATAGGAAACCTGAATTGGACTGCTCCAAAATAGGTAATTGCATTAGAGACAGTAATCAATGCAATTTAGTGTTTAGATATTACAAAATGACCTCGAGCAGCAAATAAATCAAACTTTCATGAGATTTACGGGCCAAGCAACTGCCATTATGGCGACTATAATTATAGCTACATTTCACATAGGTCATAGAATGACACAAAGAATGAATGATATTCAAATATTTTTGTGTTTACCGCAAAGGAATACAAAAAAAGAGGAAAAACAACAATGTCAAGCGAGTCCAGACATGGTAATTACACTTGTCTGGTTGTAATACTTATGTTTGAGCATTACTTCAGTGACAATTCTTAATTACAGCAGATTTCTCACTCTTTGTCAGGAAAACTGTTTGCTTTTGAGCTGTGAGCTTTTACAATCCTACTCTCAGCTACAGATCATTGCCCTTTGTCAGGGTCCAGGATGTTTATTTATGACCTGTCCCATACACTTGTGCTGCTTCAGTGGAATGTTGGGAATGTTAAAGACCCTCTCTTCTCTCTGACCAAGCAACTTGTAGACAAACGGTGCAGGCGTCTGGCTGTAGAAATGATGCACTGTTCACCCACCTCTGATCCCACTGCTGGGCATTCTGAGTGAATGAGAGGAATGTCAGAGATGCCGGAAAAGGTGGGTGGGCTCCATATTCTCTCTGCTAACACATCTGTAGCATTCATTAATGTTCATCAATTCATTACTTTAAATAAAGCTTTCTTTAATGTATATGTTCTAAAATGTATATGCATAATTCATAGCACACACAACATTTCCCAACAGATAACCAAATATATCACAAACATATCACAAAGTTACTTATTTTCTCATTTATTTTATATTTTGTCTCCACACAGTAAAAACATAGGTATATGCTTTGATGTTTTTGTAGCACAGTTAATGATGGAGTCAGTATAAATATAATATCTGTACAGGGCTGGGCTGGGGGTGGGGGGCTGTGATAAAGTTCAGAGCTAATTCACACAGCTGTACATCTCTTTGAGAAATATCATTACATCATTGCATAACATGGAACATTGTGCATTAGTGAATAACAGCATACAGTAAAATGTACTACTTTTATTTACACCTGCGATGGAACTGAGGAGAACACCAAATAGCTTTAGTTCTTGATTTAATGCAATAGTGACATTCAAAGGCACAAAATATCTGTGTAGCTTCCCTAAATTCGATAAAGCAAGCAGCTCTTATGACCTACAAGAGAAACAGCACTAGTTAAGCACAGAAAGTTGAAGTTGAGGATAAACATATACTGGGAGAAATATTGTTGAGGCAGTTCTGCCTTTTTAGTTCATTTCCAATGTAGAATACCCATAAACTGTATGTGTTTGATTGGACTGGCAAGTCTTTTCTCTTCCTGCTTCTGCCAAAGGCACAGCTCAAGACTCAGGCTTACCCATGATATTGAGTATGTCATCCAAGATAGAAGGACCCAAGTCCAGTTCAAGAGACAGCAGTGACCCAGTATTGTGGTTCACAGACTCCTGAGAGTGACTTTTAGAGAGCTCAAAGTCAAAGTCACAAATGCGTCCTTCCTCTACACCACTATCTCTATTTTCCCAATCTCCATTCATATTGATCAGTTCTTTTTCACACTGAAAGATGTCACTGTTCATGTCATTATAGCCATTATTGCTGATGTTGTTGTCTTTGCAATTGCTACTCCTGTTGCTGTTGCCATTTTCATTGTGATTGCCATTGATGAACATAGACATTAATGGCTTCTTAGTATCCTCATTCTCAGAGGTGTACATAGTGTTATACTTTTCCAGTGATGTCTCCACAAGGTTGATAGGAAATAAGGATCTCTCACTAACCTCCTCTAGAACAGGACTTGGCTCATGTCTGAACATGGTTATGGACTGAAGAAGGTTCTCCATTTGCAGGATCTCCAGATCATCTGTCCCCTCTGAACTGGCAGGTGGAGTGGGTGGTCCAACTAGGTCGTCCAGTGGGTCCCTGTTCATGGGTAAAATGGTTGTAGTGATATGAGGCAGGGTCAGTGCTTGGCTCCCCCCAATGGTAGGGAGGGAGATAGCATTCTTCAGGATTGGTGATGGAGTTTCAATGTAGGAGGCATCCGATGCACTATTTGCTCGCATGAATTCGCCATGGGCACCATACTGTGGTCGAACCAGGCCACTCTTACCAGGAAGCAGCTCAAACTTGCCCTGAAGGAAGGTCATATCACCAAAGGTGTCACACAAGCCCCCTTTCCCAATGTGGACAGTGTGGCGGAAATCTCCTAGTGGAGGACTGATCATGTCTGGGGACAGAATGTCTCTTAGGCGACATTTCTTCCCTTTCTTGCTGTTGTTGGATTTTAGGTAGATGGGCGTTTTGGCTGGCATCTCAGAACAGTAAAATCCGTGAGAGAGGGGATAGAAGAAAATGAGATGTCTTTGAACCCTATGATCCTATGATGCAGATCTGATGCTGATCAGAGTTCTCCCCAGAACATGAGAGGAATTACATTCTCAGACACTTGATGATTGTAGTTATACAGTCACAGACACTGTCCTCAGGCCTCACCGTTGGGTTGATTTGGTCCAAATAGGCCAGATGCGATGTCTTTTACCTGGAGAAACCAGAGAGAAACATTTCTCTTTTTAATATTGTTTGCAATTATTTTTGGATATTTTATGTTTACTGATAAGCTAGATATTACTTTTGGATAGCATTAATAATACACCAACTTATGTCTAGATCCTTTAGGGTTCTTCAGAGGGTCTATGTGGAACCCAACAATAACTTCTTAACAGAGAGGGTTCCACATAGAAACTCTTAAAAAGCTAACTTTCTGGTTGTTTCTCATAGTGTCTTCTATGGATTCAGTCAAGAAAACATCCTGACCTACAGTCTATCGACTTAAGTTTTCTCTTACATAAGAGACGTGTCATATGTAAATCAGTACATGTGTAATGATCAAAGCTGATGTATTACTTTGCATTCCATTCAGTTTTCAAGGAATGGTGTGTGCACAGGTTGATAGTCTAGTCTCTCTAGTCTACTCTCAGTCATACCAGTTTGTCACTGATGATATATGGCAACTGACATGAAACCAACCAGCAAAGATATCTTTATCTTTACCTTACTCATACCAAAGCCTCTGTAGCAGGGACGAACAGTATGTGCCCACAGGATAGCCCCAAAAATGTCTTCATCATTCACCTGATTTCAGATCAGTATAACAACCAGAAAGACATGAATGGTGAGGGGCCCAAGCTGTTGTTGGCTCGAAGTCAGTCCGGCTCCTATTTAGTATGTGCTAATATGGACCAGCTGGATTCCATATTGGTCTAAGAGAGGAGACGAAGCTTTAGAAGGATCAGAGTGAGAATGACTCAGGAGAGACAGCTACTGTACTGCCATGCAGACAGAGTAAAGCATAGAAAAGCCTGTATTTCTACAGTTATTTGTGGTCTACCCCCCAAAAAGATGTATGTATGTACAGAATTAGGCTGTATATGTATATGTTACAAGATGCCAAAACAACATTTAAAGAGATATTTAGATATTTCTAGACAGGAGAGAGAGTGAGACAACTGAGGGTAGAAGAGAGAAAGAGAGAGAGAGAGAGAGAGCAAGAGAGAGAGAGAGAGAGGCAGAGTACTTGCCCATTTATAGACATATTTACTTTTGCGAAACCTCTAAGCGCTGACCCTCACCGACAGACTGCAAGCTATCACAAAAGCTGTGGCTGGGCCAAGTCCACACCAATGAGTATGACTGAAAAAAACATCCACATTCCTGTAGCAGCACAGCTCAGTACTTTTCTTGCCACAGAGACCTCAATCAGAAAAGCATCTAAAGATATGACTAGATGCCACTAAAAGCGATGTTGCACAGACAGTGACATTTTGCCACTGATCCAATTTTCTTTATGCTTACAAATGAATAAAAAAAGTGTATTAAGCCTTTTAGGAAGAGAATTTTGGCTGAAATAAGACACTACGAGCTTCAGCGAATGTGTTTTCTCTGCCCTGAACACAGCGAGTGGCAGCCAAAGAAGACAAAACAGCAGAAATTCCAATCTGTTTACAAGACAGCACAGATTCCATTTTATCCAGGATACGTGACTTGACTGTTGTAAAATGCTAACAATTTACAATGCATGTACACAACATCAAGGTTAACACTGGACTGGGGTACTGTACTTGTGCCGTTGTGTAGTGAAAATGAATGGTGCTTAAACAATGACTGCTATTCCTTCCTACATAGACTGAATGAGTAGCATTGTTCTTGTGTGTGTGTGTGTGTGTGTGTGTGTGTGTGTGTGCGCATATGCGCATGCATGTTTTCCTTTTGCACAACCCAGAGGGAAAGAGTCCACATGTCTTTAAAGACATTTTTAGATGCTGATGCATGTCAACACAAATAGCCTAAACCTCATCTGACTAACATCCAGGGAGCTATATATAGTTTCTCTAAGCTTTATAGATGGATAAGGAATGTGCGTAGGCAAATTAATAGGCATTAGTATTCCTGCTGTCCTAGTCTAAAATGAGTGTAATTACATTACGTGGCAACGTGAACGTGTGGGTGAAGAGATTTTATGTGTTTATGTGTTAAAGGCAAACACATGGGGCAAAACAAATGAAAAGTTAATCTAGTTAAACTATTTGCTGCACTGTTTGTTCGTTTCTCTATAACTTCCTCCTTCTTCTCTTCAGACCCCTCAAGTTCCATTATGTTTCTGCAACTCTGAAGTTCAACCTTGACTCAATGCACTCACTCCAGCTAGGAAGCAAATTGGATTCACACCAACAATCTAGCCTGTCGCGTGCCGCAAGCACCCCCTCCACACCCGTGATCAGCATCCACATTCTTTTCTGATAGGAATTCTGCGTGTTTAAGACTTTGTGTGTATGTGTGAAAAGAGACAGAGAGAGAGAGAGAGAGAGATAGAGTGTATGTTTGTGTATATGAAGCGAGAGCTCTGTCTGCAGTGCTGAGGCAGTATGTCATTATTAGCACTATTAGCACTATTAGATTGTTGATCATTCACAGACTCTCACACCTTGGAAGACTACTAGCTGATTCAAAATGGATTTAAGAAAATGTTACACATCTTGTCTTGTTTTACATGAGCATATGGTTAGTGGTCTAAGCTCAGTGCTGAGCTGAGCAGGGGGGCGTTTCAAAGCAGGTTGGATTTTAGCAGATAACATGATGGATGTGCAACGATGGTGGGATTTGATGTCAAGACATGTCATGTGTAGAAAATCTGACACTTCTGTTGAGAAGCAGGACTCAATGCTCAAGTTTCACATGAGGAATTTCGCAAATAAGTACACATTCTGTCAGTGCTTCATCAACCCCTGTCTGAGCTCTCTATAATTGTAAGGCTGAAAGATTAAACAGTAGTTAAATTCGATGCGGTTCACAACAACATGTTTTTTAAAGTAACAGTTAGCAACCAAAACACAATAGTAATTTACTGTAGTGGTGAATGTGTCCATTTTATTTAGGGTCTGGTTTTTAAACTAAACACTATGCTTTTTTTGAACACTATATTTTGAACTGGTTTAGGCAACAAGGAGTAGGCAGATTGTGTCTTTGTTCCTCTATCTGTGGCTTGTCCAGATTTTAAGACATGGAATTGCAAGGACACACTAAGGGGTCAAAGAACATAATTATGTATAGGACACAGCTACACTGATAGAATGTCTGATTTGTTCCTTTTTTTTCAAAACTTACTCACTTACTATATCAGAGTCATAGTTGCTCTACACTCTGCATCTGTAACCCTTAAGGGTTCTTCAGTTTGACCCTCTTGGCAACCCTTCCAACATTAGCTGTAGACAACACAACAGAATGAGTTCCAAGTAGAAGCTCTAGAAGGAAGCTATGAGGAACAAATTTTCCTTGATGAACCTTTGACAAGACATTATATAGTTAATTGATTAAAATGCCTAAATGCCTTAATCCTTATACTAATTTTGACATTTGAAAACCAATATTAAACGTTTGGCAGTTTGGCCAGTCCAAGTATCTCACTGTCTTGCAAGACTATAACCAAACCTAAGTCTTTTTAAAGAAAGTATTTCTAAGCTTCCTACAGTATTTATTCATTAACTCATCAATAACATTTATACATTACATTTATTGCATTTAGCAGACGCTCTTATCCAGAGCAACTTACAAGAGTGCTTAGTCATTAACTATATTTAGAATATCCAAAGCTAAGGCTGGTAGACGTGAATTCAAGCTTCTTTGAGCTATGATGCTGCTAGAATTTGGCGGTATACTACCTAATAAACATTAGAAGGTACTAAAACAAGTCCTGAAACCCAAGTATTCCTACACAAAACAATTGAAGAACAAGACAGAGCCAATACAATAACTGCTATAAGTATGGTACTATCTTTGAGTTAGTGGTCATTCAAGTGTCCTTCAAAGAGGCGGGTCTTCAGTTGGCTTTTGAAGGTAGAAACCGACTCTGCTGTTCGGACACTCAGGGGGAGTTCTTTCCACTACCTTGGTGCCGGGACAGAGAAAAGTCTGGATGCTTGCCTCCCATGTGTCCTGGATGACGGTGGGTCAAATTGAGCTGTACTTTAGGCATGAAGGGCTCTGGGTACAAATCGAGCTTTGACCATTGCCATGAGGTAGGGAGGGGCTGGACAGTTTTTGGCTTTGTAGGCCAGCATTGGGGTTTTATATCTGATGTGAGTTGCTACAGGAAGCCAGTGAAGGGTGTGCAGCAGTGGTGTGACATGGCTGAACTTAACCAATAAGTTGGTAATGATTTATTGCTAAACCGTAATATGTTACCAAGCTTTTCTATTGGGAATGAATCAGCCAACATGAGCTATATATGGATTGTTGAGTCAGAGTATTTGGCTATGAGTAAAAGACCTCTCAAACATGACTTGAGGTCAGAGTTGGGGTGGGTAAACCACTAGCAAGGCATATTTCAAGACTAGCAGCTGCCTTTCTGCCACCCACGTGGCCATGCCCATGTCCTCTATTGCAGAATATAAATATGGATTCCCCTTCCACCCGTCCACCCCGCTTCTGTCACACATGCTTTTCAAAGGTGTTTGTGATGTGCTATCTCAATCATCCACAGTACAGCATCAGGCCTGCATGCCAGCAGGTCATCAGTGTATCTCTGATTCTGCTGGCTAAGAGAGATCCAAAGCCTGGACCCACTCCAGTCACTAAGAGGGTGCTGTTTAATTATGGAGATGGGCAGTTAGAAGGAGAGGGGGGTCTTAATGAGGGCTAGTGAGGCAGTAAGTAAGGGTCCTTGTGTTGACTTATGTCAGCTTGCTTACTTGTTCCTGGCAATTAAATCACAGCCGGAGAATGTGGGTCAGCTTATTATTAGAGTGAATATGAGCATGCTGTCATCTAAACAAGTGCAATGATAACATTCAGCAGTTTGAACTCACTGTATACAGAGGTGCATCTCGAGGACAGTACTTAATTTAACGCCTACAACAGTGCTGTCTCCAAGTGTCTCTCTGACCTATTTTAGCCTTGGCCTTTTTTGGCTGAAAATGTGGTGGCTACTTGGAGCTCTGCAGTTGTTGCTACTGATGCAGTATTTAAGATCCATCCAACTCTGCCACTGAGCTGATCTTCTGCTAGACATATACAGCTGATGTCTCTGAGCAAACAAATAACTAACATGTCACTGGAGTGACTAAACCTGCAGACCGACCCCTAACCCTGAACATTCCTACATCCAAAATAGACAGAAGACCCCCATCTTTTGCACTCTGTAATAAAAGAGATTAAAGGCTGATAGCACATAGACTAATGGCAGCCTTTACTCAACATTCCTCCACTTTGGCTTGCCAGCTTGTAACATACAGGGATCTGTAATTATACTTCAGGCTAGGCGCTTCCTTTCGAGGCCTGAGGGCTAGAGAGTTCTGAGTCTTTGGAGACAAGCAGGGTGGAGCAAGTATTCTTCTCATTTCAGCCTCATCTGTTATTCTCTCTTTCTTTATTTTTTCCCTCCCCTGCTGTCCACCTCTCCTTCTGTTTTCAGCCCCCATGTTGTCTTTGGCACCACGTGCTGAAGATGAAATGAGAGTGCTGAAAAACACGAAGAGGACGTCAAAACAGCTGGAAGAACTCTCCAAGTTCTCCTGGCAGCCGCTGAATAGCAGCTCTACGGTTATTGCGGTTAGTGTGTCGACTGAGTGGGAAAGTGTTTGCTGCAGTGGCAAAAAAGTATCAGGTTGCTTTTGTTGTTGCTTCAACTCTTGTTGTACGCACATGCTCGACTACTTCTGTCCATCTTACACTCGTACGTAACTCCTTCCACTTTGTTCTGAGAACTTACACACAAAGAATCCTACACTCAAAGTCTATTAAACTCAGTCGAGCATGTGGCATGCAAGAAATAATTTATTGGAATGATTTACAGCAGAGTTTTTCTTTTTACCAAAAAACACCCCCCTCTAATTTTCTTTGAGTCTCAAATAAGCAGGCATTTTTATTTTATTTTATTACTAAACCCTCATAACCAGTAAACCATTAGTATTATTTTGTGTTATTCAGCAGTGCAGAACAATTTGATAATACCTCTTAATAGCATAACTCTCAGATTTAATAAGAAACCAAAGCATACAAGATGTATAATGCAGCATATATATATGTCACCTGTTAAGATACCTTGCACACTGTCTTGCATACTCTATATTGACAGAATATCTTGTTACCTAATAATTCACAGCTTTTTATTTACCTGTGTATTTATCTTCTTGTTGAAGAAGAACCTCTCAGTTCTTCCTGCAGAAGTAGAGGCTTGGCTTGTGAATTTGTACTGTCCCAAAACACTTCTGTGTAGTGTAGTCTACAGTGGTTTTCTCTTCCTCCCTGTCTCTCACTCCGTCCTTCTGTCTCTTAGCCCTGGATGTCCGTTCCTCATAGGCAGGAGGTCTGCCGGACAGCTGTTTAGGAATTCCTCTGCGTAACTGTGTGCGGCTTCTCTCTTCTTCGTTCTGCTTGAGGAGAAATCTCCTCCTCCTCCTTCCTGCTCTACCCTCTGCAGCACCTGTCTCTGTCTCTCTCCCTCCCTCTCTCTCTCTCTCTCTCTTGCTCTCTCTGCAGTCCTTTTTGACTCTATTTCTGCGCTTTCTCAGCTTGGTAGAATTGCTACTACATTCAGAATGCGGTGTTACATTATGAGAAGCTGTGTGAAACGAGTGTGTAGCTGGCTGCAGATGAAGGCTTGTAGTGAGATGCTCATTCTCAAACACCCTGTTTCAGTCGCTCTGTCTGTCCCTGTTTTTCTCATGTAATCTCTACCCTCCCTTTGTCTTGTCCTGTTTCTGTAACCTCATCACCCTTTTGCATTAACAGCCATAAAAAATCCTTAGTGTAAATCTAACAGAAAGCATGCACTCCATTGCTGTAGGACGTATGTGCTTTGTGTAGGTTCTTGCTCACTGTCAGTCACTCGCTCT
Source organism: Hassar affinis (assembly GCA_025674545.1). Lineage (NCBI taxonomy): Eukaryota > Metazoa > Chordata > Actinopteri > Siluriformes > Doradidae > Hassar > Hassar affinis. The sequence continues at coordinate 21,038,080 of JAOVYV010000040.1, read as the reverse complement.
CTCGTTTCCCTCCCAAAATACACATTCAGATATGCACCAATGCTTTTTGGACATTTTCCTCCCATTCCTGCAGTCATTCCTTCTCCAGATTTTCCCTTTTTTATGATTCATTTAGATTCGTCTCTCACTCACTCACTCACTCACACATACATACAGAAAGAGAGAGAGAGAGAGAGCACATGACAAAATGAACAACAAGGCCCATTTAAACCATGTGTAAGCGATGCAGTGCAGTCTTACTGCTCTCATTACAACAGAAAACATTTGTTTTCATTGAATTGCCCTTCAGACAACATGCACAACAGCACACCACAAGGCTGCTCTTGTGGGAATTGCTTTAGGGTTTACAGCCTCCTCTCTACTGTGGTTTATCCTTAAAGGACAAGCATGTTTACAGTGCCTGTGTGCTGTAAATATCTTTTCCTGAGAACTCCCAGGAAAAATGCACACCGGGTTTCACTGAAGCCTCATCACTTTACACATTTCCCCCAATTGCAGGTTTCCTTGGCAACAGTTACTGCTCTGCAGTGATGCAGCAACAGGAGGAAGAGAGAAGAGAGAGACGAAAACGCCTCTGTCTACCTAATCTGTCTACCGAATCTGAACCTGTGTGTGTGTGTGTGTGGGTGTGTGTGTGTACACCTCAGAGGCACAGATCACAGGTAGGTTTGTGGCATGTTCTTGCAGGTTTGTTTAATGTTCTGTGCTTGCAGCTTCAGCATTTGACAATCATTAAAAACATATAAATCTCATCTTGCCTTCAACACAACTCCACACACAGATGCTCCATAATCCATTTATCGGCTGCTCTGCAACACATTTAGCCCTCTAATGGGTAGAAGAGGCTGACTGTGTTTCTTCAGGGCTGGATGTTCTGACTGGTGGGCTAAAGTTGAGCCACCCACTAATTAAGTGAAACAGGCCACGTTTGGTAACATCTAAACATCGTTCTGAATGGGAGCGTTTTGGCCTTGGGGGTGGATGTGCAAAGAGTGATCTCATTGAGGCAGGCATGTGGAAAGCACATGGTTTTGAATAGAATACAGTGCAGTGCCTTGAAAGAGTACAAGTAATATGTTTAAGGCTTTCCGTTACACACCCAGATGACTTGTCCCAGCAAAAAAGCTCCTCTTCTGTTTGACATACAGTATATGTATAAACTGTCTAGTAAAAACATGTTGCCCTGGCTGTTTTACTGCTTCTACATAAACCATTTAGTACAGTTTTCATTCAGGCTGTGAAACCCGTCAACAGGAGCAATGCTAACAGATATACAATAAAATACTGTTCAAACTTGTGAGCCACAGCCAGGAATGTCTCTGTCATCCGAGGCTGACACTGTGTGTTTTCATCTCTTAAAATGTCATGTTTTCAAAATGTGGCCTCAGGCATCACTACATTTTTCCAAGTTTCTAATAAGTTTGTTTTCAGTCAATTAGCGGGAACAATTGGACTTTGTGCAGCCTGATTTCCCAGAATGCAATGTGCTGGTTAACTGCAGCTACTGAAGTCAGAACACTGAATGTCAGTAGACACTTAAATCCAAAGAGGCTGTCTGTCTTTTCTGGAATTATTTCAGATGTATTTTAGGTACATGCTGTAGAATTAGATTTATTCTGACAGTAAAGCCAAGAGTTCCACATAGTAAGACTGGTCTTACATAAAAGCAGTGCTTAACAGCAATAATGAGTTTGCCTTTCTTTTGATCTTTTCATGTAAGAATTTATGCAAATCCTTGCAAAGTCAGTATCTGTTTAATTAGTACTTCTTCTGTCAAAGCACTTTCAGAAACTAAAGCAGTAGTGAGATTTGTCTGAAGCTCTTCTGAAACATGAGGACTAAATGTAATCATTAAAACTCATATTCATTGTAGGTATTTGCATTTTATTAAACTTTACATAAGAATTTATATAAAGAGTTCTGTTCATAGGGCTACAGGATATATCCAAATACCCTTCATGACACTTGACATAAACTTACATAAAGACTTACAAAGGCTAATTTGTAGGGTTGTAGTCAAGACAGCCATGGTCAAATCCAAAACCAGGACTAGCCAAGAACAAGTCCAGATTGAATCCAAATAAAACGAGACTGACTAAAGATAAAGCCTGAAAGCCATCAAATCATTTTTGAGGCCAAGCCTTTACTTTTGATTTTTTTTACATTTTATATATGCCAGACCAAATTTACAAATTCACTTTACAAATGATTTAGAATTCTACAGAATCAGGACAGGAGGTTCAGGTATATAACTGGGTTTCCACTAGAAGACAACACTAACATACTTGACAAACTCTTGCTCAAGAGCATATTTAGCAAGACAAGCAGCCAAGACTGAGACAAGTCCAAGTACAAATGCCAGTAAGTCCAAGACAGGTCCAAGTCAATACAGAAAACCAAAGGCCAAACTTGAGTGCAAGACTGAACTCGAGTCTTACAGCCCTCTCTGATTCCAGTAAAGACTTAATCTCTGCATTTGTCAACTTTGATATCAACTTAAAGCCGGATAAATCCTAAAGCGAATGGGATTGACTGGAAAAGTCTAAGAATGGTGTACATAAAAAATGCTCTAAAATGTTGACTTGAAATCCTGTTGTATAAGCACTGTTTATGCAGGTCTCATGTAGCTTTGTGAATACTATCTTTAAATAAGATACTCATTTATTGCTGCATTAGATTTTTTTTTTTTTTGCAAGAAGAACAAATAAAATCGCACATTCATAAAATTATTATGCTATGTTCTTTTGTGATGTGAATACACGCAGCTTTAAAGCTATTCTTAAAAATGAATTATATTTACCACCACTTATATTAGAATTATATTCATTCATTCATTTTCTTGACTGTTTATTCCTTTTCAGGGTCACGGGAGAGCCGGTGCCTAGCCGGCAGCATAGG
>JAOVYV010000040.1:20963823-20982764 GCA_025674545.1 Hassar affinis | reverse complement strand
GTGCAATTAATGAAGATTGGCCACCAGGCTGGTCCAATTTAGCCATGAAACCTCCCATACTAAAATGACAGGTGTTTTAGTTTCATTGTCTAACCCCTGTATTTTGTCAATGCTTGTGTGAAAGTAATGTAAATTATATAATATGAGATTTATAGTCACCAGATCTCAGTCCAGTTGAGCACCTATGGTTTAGGAGCTATTTGTTAGACAGGGCCAATTGATAGCTTTTTTTTAAAGCTATCATCCTTATTATTTCATCTTTCATTATTCACACCTTTCCTCACAATTTGTTTTGTCAGTAATTTGGACTTGCTATGTAACGCTGTGGCTTTATTAGAAACATGGCAAATTGTTGTAACAACTATAGCACTTTTTTCTTTCTCTCAAAAATGCCCTCTCTGTTTTACCCAGAAGAAAAGGTCTTTTCTAATGTAGAAAGTAAAGCACTTCCCTCGGTCAAAGAACCTTTTTGAGCTCAGGCACAGTCAGGGACATTCTTAATTTTTCCCCTTCCACCAAGCATTTTTTCCCCAAGTAATATTTCGCATATCAAGCCTGAGATGGTTGCTATGTTTGACCAGAAACTACCGGCAAATTCTACTGGATAGGACAATTCATGTCCAATGGGATTTGTATATAGAGAACACAGCCATTAGACAGATAATTAGCATTTGCAAACCAAAATATTAGATGCTGTCTATTGATGTAAAGAATAAAAACCTGATTACCTTAACAAAAAATAGTTTAAAATGGTCTTGAACCTGTAGACATGTACCTCATAAAGACAAATCTTTATTGTTAATAATAGTGCTTTTTGTTAATGCAGCTGAAAAAATGCCACAACTTTATTATGTCTCCATACTGTCTAGATTATTCTTTTGTTCATGCTGTGTTTAGTGGTGATTGAAGTCATGATGTTTTTGGGACATTCTTGATGTATTTCTGTGTACATGTTGACAGAAAACTGTTGTTTTAGAAAGCTATTCATTCCTAAACTAGTGAAATCCCTGGTGGGAAAACAGGTGACTTTTTCTCATCCTGAACTACCCAGTTTCAGGACAGGAATGTGAGGCTACACTGGGCAGTTGTGCCCACTCTAGCCTCCCATTCCTGTTTAAACTTTGCAACTTTGCACAACCTGCTCACTGTTTGCACAACTTTGCACAACCTGTTACTGCTGCTAGTTTATGTTTGCATTCTCCACTTGTACCTGACTACATATACCTCACACTACAATATGTTCCTCATCTCATCTGTTGTCCTATTTGTATTGTATTGTCTGTATTGTTGCACTGTTTATACTGTTTGGGCAGGGGTGGCTCAATGGTTAAGGTGTTGGGTTACTGAATAGAAGGCTGGGGGTTCAAGCCCCAGCACCACCAAGTTTTGAAAAGTTTGCTGTTTTAGGGTTTTTAGATCATTTTGTCAGATGTTTCTATGGCATACTGACATACAATTATAAGCATTTCATACATTTGTTAATTTTTATTGACAAATACATCAAGTTTTTGCAAAAACTCAATATTTACCATGTTGAGCTTTTTTTCAAGACTTCGGCAATTTGCTCTTGCATGATGGATATCAGCATCGGGGCCAAATCCTGACTGATGGCAACCCATTCTTGCCTAATAAGTGCTTGAAGTTTATCACAATTTCTGTGTCTTTGTTTGTCCACCCGCTTTTTGATTGGCCACAGGTTCTCAATGGGAGTGGGATCTGAGGAGGTTCCTGGCCATGGACCCAAAATGTTTTGTCTGCCAAGCCACTTGGTTATCAATTTTGCCTTGTGACATGGTGCTCCATCATGCTGGAAAAAGCATTGGTCATCACCAAATTGCTCTTGGGTCATTGGGAGAAGTTGCTCTTGGAGGATGTTTTGATACCATTCATGGAAGTCTTTTTAGGCAAAATTGTGAGTGAGCTCACTCCCATGGTTGAGAAGCAATCCCAATCCCTGTAATTTCTGCAGAATGTCAGTCTGTCCTTGATGTTTTTCTTGGAGAGAAGTGGCTTCTTTGCTGCCCTTCTTGACACCAGGCCATCCTCCAAAAGACTTCACCTCACTGTGCATGCATATCACTCACACCTGCCTGCTGACAATACTGAGCACGCTCTGCACTGTTGGTGACCTGAATCCTCTTTAGGAGAAGGTCCTGGCACTTGCTGAACTTTCTTGGGAGCTCTGAAGCCTTCTTCACAGCAACTGAACCTCTCTCATTGAAGTTCTTGATGAGCCAATAAGTGGTTGATTTAGGTACAGTCTTTCAAATAGCTTACAAGCATGTGAATACCTTTTCATGCAAAGCAATAATGACTGCATGTGTTTCCTTGGAGGTAACCATGGTTAATAGAAGAAGACAAGGATTTCAAGCACCACCCCCTTTTTAAAGCAACCAGTCTGCTCTTCTTCAATTCATTCAGCATGACTGAATAGTCATGTGATATCACTGAATAGTCAAGAGTGATATCAGCTGCCATGTCATTTCAGTGATCTTCTCTTTAGAACAGGAGAGAGTGTTAATGAGGATTAACACTCTCTCCTGTGCTAAAGAGAAGATCACTGAAATGATGTTAGCAGGTCATTTTGGGGCAGGGCTGAAAAGCATTGTAAATGGGGTTTTGTGATTAAGTTAATTTTCATGGCATGGAATGACTTTGCAATTAATTGCAATTCATCTGATCTTTCTTCATAACAATCTAGAGTTAATGCAAATTAAGTAAAAGTAAATAAATAAGTAAAATTAAGTAAAAACTGAAGCAACAATCTTTGTGAAAACCAAAATTTGAGTCAGGCTCAAAACACTTGGCCACAAATGTAGACACTGTTTGTGAGTGAAAGTCCCAGGAGAGCTGCAGATTCTAACATAGTCAAACAGGTAACTGTTAGGTGTGAACATGAAGCTCTTATATCTGTATGTGCCTGATTTTATTTATTGCACTTGCCAAATTATTGGATGGTTACATGAATGAGAAGGTGTGCAGGTTTTCCTATTAAAGTGTCTGGGGAGTGTAGTATTAATATTGCATATGCTGCAGTCAATAAGGTATTGTCAGGAGTGTGGTGTGGCATGACACAGGTATTGGATCTTCAGTGACTGGTCCGGGTGCAAGTACTGCCCTTTGTTTCACCAGTACATACAGTTCATGATGTTCTCCACCATGCATTGTGGTGTGCATTACTAAGATCCACGTCCATGCTGTTATGCTGTTATGATATTGTTCTTGTTCAGACGTGAGTCTTATGTGGTTCCAGCTTATGTGTGTGATCTGTGGGTTTGCATGTCTGTATTAAATTCCTGTCTGTTGGAAGTCAGGAAACATTATGCCTCACACCCTGATATTGCAAGTTATAATAAAGATTTTTCTTTTATCCCTGTAACTGTATTTAGTTCATTTAAATCCCACAGTCTTGCGCTTCACCGTTCCCTCCTTAGCCCAGGATTAACAAGAAATCCTCAACAGAATTCTCAGGGGTAATAACACACTTATTTAGTTGTAATACGCAATATTTGTCTATTTCTAAAGCTCTTGTCAGCATGCTGATGGTGTATTTCCAGCTTTAGAGGTGTATGTGCTGCAGGCAGGTGTGTGGGCTTTGTTAATTATGATTTATTGTGCTTTAATCCTCTGTGAAAAGGGTGCAGCGGCTTCTGTCACTCTAAAACAGAAATGGTGTTGGAACACTTACCCTAGTTTTATACTCGAGCACTGGCCTTGCTCAACATATTTGTCACCTCACAAATACTCAAGCTGGCCTTGAATGGAAGTGGTTTATCCTATTGGTGTGTGAGCTGCTGCTGCAGATTGAGCCTAAGGCAGAATATTGGGAAATACTTGCATACAGTGTATACTTCCACAAAATGTTAGAGTTGGAAACTGTTTCTGCACGTAGAAGTAGAAGTGTAATGAAGCCACCTTTTCCCCATTCACCAGTTGGTTCTTAATCCCCTTTATTATCGCTCGGTGGCTTGAAGGATACAGGCTTGCATAACATTTTGGCAGTAACAACTCCAGTGTCATTCATTCATTTTTATCACCGGTTCACACACTCCAACATTCATGTCAATCTTGAAACCTTTTCACTGTGTTTGTGTTTGAGCATGACTGTGTTAGTATGTGTGTGTATAAGTGCATGGGGGAAAATATAGGCACTTGTATATAGGGGTTAGAGTCTTGAGTGGCAAGCCTCTTCTTACTTGGAATGGTGCAAGTTCTTTGCTTCAGAAACTAAAATAAACTTTTTAAAGTATCTGCCAAAGACACAAGACGAAACACCTCCAGCTTTTAAAACCTTTACAACCTGTTTAATATATCCCGTTCTCTCTACCCCCCCCCCCCCGTAATTGCTTTTTAGCCCTTAAAAAGTGGAGGAACACTTATAAAAACTGTTGTAATTCCTACACTGATCACCTGATTTAGAGTTTGCTTGTCTGTGTGTGTGTGTCAGACTGAGAGAGAGAAATGGTCCATAAATATTTGTTATTTTAACTGCCTAACACAGTATATTGGAGTTTAAATTAAAGTTGGCATATAAGATCAAATTGCATTCAGTTTAATTTAAGGGTGCGTACAGCCAAATCAGATGACTAGTGTAGGAATTACAACATTTTATATATGGATACCCTCAAGGTGTGACATATGCATTGTAAGCTGCTTTTCTTTGCCACTTAATGAATATTTTATTTGGTTTTCACACCATTCTTTGTAAACTCAAAACAGTGTTTGTGTAAAAAAAACCCAAGAAATTAGATTTTTCTGAAACCTGTCAAAACATATAAACTCATTCACAGGAAGTGGTACTATTGGTTGTGAACTGGTAAAGTTAAAAATGTGCTGTTAACAAAGAAACTTATAAGCTTTGATATGGGGAAGGTTTCTGTAAGGAGACATTTTTTTTTAATTTATGGCTTTACAGTTTTCTATGACAGGAACGGTTTAAGGGCTGAGAAGAAATGGCTGTTTGTTTTAGCAAAATGGATTTTTGTTTAAAAAAAACACATTTTTACACGATTCAAGATTATATTAGTGTAAATAAAGCCCTGACATGTAATAAGTTAGAATAATGAGTGCCCACAAGTTAATCACAATACTTATTAGAGTGGAAACCCCAGATTCCTAGGGCAAACATGTGCCAAACCTGCATATGCACTTAGACAGTCAAAATAAGTTTTGCAGTTGGCTCACACACCTCTAAAGGCATTGTGAGAACATGACAACTATGTGCTATGATTAACTCTGAGCACAAATTAATAAGAGAAAATAGATAAAAAAAAATCACCCTTAGGATTGTTGAGCAATGGTCTTTCTTCTTCACACCTGTACATTCTTTGATAGGAGGCTTTATTAGTAATCATTTCAGGTATGTGTCCTTGCTATTATCTTCCCCTGTGACTTTGTTCAAATTTGTTAGCAATGAATCATGTTGCCTGTACACACATTATTCATCCCTGCAGTTGTCTAAGACATGGTGCAATTTGTTTTATATGTATATTTTGCCAATATTCTAGCTTATACTACATAATTGTTTTTAATTCCTGACTTCATTGTTTTGATTAAAAGAGAAACTCTAGTGAATAAAAAAAACCACAAATATTACAGGTGATTGCAATAATACTACAGGGTATTTCTTCCCCTAAAATTACATTATAATGTGGCAATTAAATTTTCTAAGGATAGCACAGCCTTTTTGAAGCCTATAAAGCATTTTAATTGTAGCAAAGATTAATGCTTATGGGACTGAAGCTTATTGGCTTTTAGTACATCATTTTGGGTTCCACTCAGAAACTATATATGTCACTTTGGGAGTGTGGGCATGTGGCTTTTGTGTAGAAAAAAAAACTCTCAACATTTAGTGGACAGTGCACTCTTAGCTTGTGCTGCCAAGAAGCATGGCTTCTACATATGATTATTGGGAGACCAAAGTGGTAGAACCGGAGAAAAGAGGGGAAAATCTATCAAAGCCATTGCACAAGCATTGGATGTAGCCAATACGACAATTTAGAATGTCTTGAAAAAGAAAGTGCTAGTGTACTAAAACCAGATCTCTGACAGGTTGGCCAAGGAAGACAACAGCAGTTGATCACAGAAACATTGTAAGACCTGTGAAGGAAAATCCCAAAGAGAACAGTCATCAGCCCTCACCAACAACCTCCACAAAGCTGGGGTGAAGGTTTTGCAATCCACTGTTCAAAGAAGACTTTGAGAACAGAAATATAGAGGCCATACCACAAGATGCACTCCTCAGCAGTAAGAATCAGAAGATTGGGATTTGCAAAAAAAAAAAATATAGAGATGAGCCAAAAGAGTTCTGGAACAGAGATTAATCTCTTCCAAAGGGTTGGTAGGGCCAAAATATGGAGAAAGAATGTATCCAAAACATATGAGCTCATTGGTCAACCATGTTGGAAGTAGTGTTATGTCTTGGGCTTTCACAGCTGCTTCTAGAACAGGCTCACTAATCTTTATTGATAATGTAACTCTGTAGCATAAATCTGCAGAAAAATACATTTTTGGCACCGGAAAGTAAGGTGAAAACTTTAGGTGGCAATCTCACACGTTGCTCAGCAGTGCTTATGTGTAAGCCTTTGTGGAGGTCGAACAGACGCTGAAGTCTGTTCTCTTAACCACTCGCGCCATTTCTGAGCTGTTGTTTTGCCAAAGTTTAAATTAACTACCACAGTTAATTTAGTAAGTGTTATGAAAAAAATTCTGTAGCATATTTTTTTTTATTTAAATACACTGTTGAAATAAAAGTGTTTTATTTTATTAAATGTAGGTTAGATGCCCTCATTACAGAAATGACAGAAAATGCTGCTACTTTTTTCCATTAAAAAATACTGTATTTTTATGATTAATACAGATATTTAATGTATTTCAGTTATACAGATAATTTTTTTACATTCACATTTTAATAAACAATTTATTCTTGGAATTTGAAATGCAAGGAAAACTGTACATTTTAGTGTTGAAAACCTGAAAATCTTTTTACTGTGTGGAGAGGAGACTGAAGGGAAAACCCCCCAAAAACAAACAATAACTGAAAGAAACTGCAGTATGAGCCTGAAATAATCATAACATCAGATTGGTGATGTCAGTGGGGGTTCCAGCTTGATGCAGTTATTGCATTCAAGGGATGTGCAACCAAATATAAAGTGTTATTGACTTTAATTTACATTAACTATCTGTTCCAATACTCCAATGCTCACCTAAAATTGTTTAGTCTGCTACCAAAGGTGCCATGTTCTTACTTGCTTAATACATCTAGATGTAAATATCAAGAAATGAAAGCTGGAATTCTGGCCTATTATCTGATATTTATCTTTTGATATCAAGCCAAGATGTGTTTAGTTTATAGCAAAAACAAAGGATTGGCCGTGCAGTTCCTGTATGGTGTTCCAGTTCCAGTAATTTTAGAAGTATGTCTGCTATGACATCACCACAGCCAATGCTGCACCAATAGTAGGTGCAAAAACCTGCACTAATAAATGTTTTATTTGGAAGAAAATCAATCAGGGCTGTTAGTCATTCTTCAAGGTTTCTTCACTCATGTAATACTGACAAGGTTAAAACAGCAATACCAAAGTGACCTGAGCCAATGACTCATGCAGCAGAAAATTATCATTATTCTTTGATGTAGTTTGGATGTAGTGACTGGGAGATTTAACTACTCTGCATCCTTTTCCTTGAAGCTAAAGAATGAAAACTTGAAACTGATAGATACATTGATAGAAACTAATAGATAAATAAATAAATAAATTATTCTTTACAGTTTTTGTTTTGGGAGTATCAGGCTGATTAAAAATGGCATGGATGATCCAAGTGAAGGCCAACTAGGTGGGTAGGGTGAGGCAGTCACCACCCCAGGAGAGCTTTCTGCCAACATAAAAGCCTTACGTCCTGCTGAGCAGAAATCTGACCTCTGCACCAGGACCACATCCAGCTCCAAATACACAAGCTGACTCAATCTCTCACATGTACACACATGCAGACACAAATTTATACACATTGAGTCCCCTATGCTTGCCACCGCCATTTCTGTGATTGACAGTGTTTTCATCTCTTGATCCTGTGTTTAAAAGGTGTTTGTGCTCAGGATGTACTGTTTGAGTGGGACTACCAGCAGGATTAACATTGCTGTGGTGGAGAAGCTTTGATCACCTCATACCTCCCTCTTAAAATGTTCTTTAAGCGTGCCATTGAGCATGTGCACTCACACGTACACAAAATACTGACTAGGCAGTCATGCTCTTTCAAGCCCTGCACAGGATGGACTCACGGAGAGCAGCCATCTCCAGTGAAGGAGCATTTTGAGAAATGTCGTAATGCTTGTTGATCAGAGATGTGATTGTGATCTGCCTTTCCTTTTGTGTCCCTAGGTATGCTATTTTATGTGGACTCCTGACAGAATATGAATCCGTCCAGAATAAGATAAAGAATGGCTATCTTTTCAAGGTTAGTGAACAAACATAAATGTTAAATAGCTTTTTTTTTAACTATTGGGGAGCAGGTTAATCTATGGAGTGGGCAGACTTTCAACTTTCAACTAACTTTCAGTAGATGAGGTATTGCATGTGTTTTGCCAGGATTCTGTGACAATGCCCATAAATGTGCCTAAACTAGGCAGTGAGCTCTACTTTCCTTACAGAGACTTCCAACCATGTTTCATAAGCATAGCAGCACAGAGACAGAGTGTTCCAAGGATAGCTAGGACTAGGTACAGGTGACACAGTGTGCTAAAGTAAGGTACAGGGTCTGGGTGACGCCAGAGTGTGTGGTTCAATACTTACGTGAATGTTCGCATGCATTTTTGTAAGGTGAAATAACTGTGGTATTTTGAAGCAGGAATGAACAGGTCACATAATGTAATGGATCTATTTTGCTTTCTTTGTCTCTTTCCAACAAACAGGATCATTTGGATAAAGCCATTGAGCTGAAGCCGCAGGATCCGCTGTCTTATTACCTGCTGGGCCGCTGGTGCTATGCTGTAAGTATGAGTAAACCACTTTATTCACACTTCTGTCATTCTGATGCTGTCAACATTACCACTGTGGTTTGTTTTTCTGACCAAGCCCTGTTTGTTGTTCTGAATCAGGTCCAGAATAAATACCAGAAAAGAAAACAGATGAAAGAGGGGAGGGAGAGGAAGTGCAGACTTTTCTGTTCTTTTGTTGTAGGGCCACAACAAGATTCCTCTTCCTGTTTTATATTCTGAGTTTCAGAATTAAAACCTTTTTCGTCTAATTTACCATTGTTTACTACAGTTTAATTCTAACAATGTCCAGATGAGGTCTCTCATCAGAAGGTCTGCAGGAATTGCAGCAGGTCTAACAATAGTTCCGGCTGTAACCTAAATAATGAACAAAAATAAGTGTACAATTGTTAATAATAATTTTTCTAACATCTCAGTTTTTGAATTGAAATGAAGAGTGATCCAGATCTATCAGTTTGTATCTTGTGCACAGCTGTCTTTAAGTCATTCCACAGGCTTTTCATAGGATTTTGATCTGGGCTCTGACTATTCCAAAATTTATTTATCCTATTCCTTTGTCTATTCGCACTTGTCCTTTGGGTCCTTATTATTCTGGAAGGTAAACTTTTCCTTCATCATTAGCTGTTTAACAGAGACCTGTGACCTTTCTGGCAAAGTAGACCAGTATATGGAGCTATCCACGATTCCCCTGTCTTGGTTAGAGCCCCAGTCCCAGCTGAAGAGCATGATGTTGCCACCACCATGCTTCACAGTGGGTATGGTGTTCTTTCGATGATAAGGCAAACATATCTTTTAGAATCATGCCTAAAAAGCTCTACCCTGGTCTTATCGGATAATAAAACATGTCGTTTTGGCAACATTTTGGTAGGCTTGACTGTTTTTTCATCAGGGAAAGGTTTACAGTGTAGCCATCATACCCCATTACCTAGAAGTGACGAATATGAGGGATTGTTGTCACATCCATGGACCAGCACATGCCAGATATTCCTCCAGCTCCTTTAATGTTGCACTACACAGCCTTCCTGATATATTGTTTATTTTGTAAATTCATGTATTTTGGAGTGATGTCCTGTTCTTGGTAATTTCATCTATTTTGAAGGTAAGTCCTGTTGTCTTGGTTGTGATTGTGGTCTCCCATTTTCTCCAATGGTGATGATGGCCTTCATGATGTTCCATGGTACATCAAATCATTTGGAATGTTTTTGTATCTCTGTCCTTCTCAATATATTTTTCAACAAGGAGATCATCGACATGCTTGTAAACTCTTTTTGCACCTGGCTTCAGCAGTGAGATGAAACCAAGTAGACATTAAGAAGGTCCTTCAGAAACAACCACTCTTTATTTGGGGTTCATCAGAATCACTTTATTAATGACAGGTGTATGGTAATTACTTCTGAACATGAGGTTGAAGGTGATTTGAATGTGGTTAATTCTGAACAGTCACATGACCCATTATGAAAGGTTCTAAACACATGTACTTATGTTTTGGACACTTGTACACAATACCCTTGAATTATAAACATTTTTTTTCTAAAATCTTTCTTCTTCGTTTTCCGCTTGAATTTTGTTGGTCTCTGTAGCACATTAAAGAAAATCTGACATGACATATCTTGGTTTTATTCTTTACATCAGTAAAACCTGCAATTTAAACAGGGGTATGTAGACTTTGTTTTTAAGTACCTGGACTGACGTCTAACACCAGTTGCCCATTATTCTTGTTGAACAAAGATCTAGTATTAAACCTGACATACATCTGTGCACCTTGTATTGCACCTTCTTACAAAGAACAAAGACATAACAGTTCCAGTTCTGGATTCTTCCTGGAAATGAGCTTAAACAAAGGGTGTGTGTGTAATTATGTTTAGGTAACTTGTAATTATTTTTGAGAGATTTAAAGATATAAAAGTTTTTAGTAATGTCACCAGTTTGGATAAATGTGAGCTACTACTGTGCTAAGTGTTTTTAATGTTTTAATTCCTCTTACTTTACTTTATCCAGATGTGCTTGTCTGACAGTTATATAAAATACAATAAAATAAAATAAAAATGCTTGTGTTTTATATAGTACAATGTACACTGAAGTACCAGAAAAACTGGTACACTATACTATAACTCTTGGTAGGTCCTCCAGGGGATCTTGTATGGAACGTTGCACAGTACTCGTTCTGATGTTTGTTGAGGCCCCAGCGTTGAATTCCAATGTTACTTGAGGCAGTGTTGCACGCCTATCACACGAAACAGTTCTTGCCAGCCAATGCTGGTCACTTTCACCCAGAGTTTTTTTTTTTACAGCCACGCTGCTGCCGTAAGTTAGAGTTTTTGCTGGAATTCCTGTAGTAACAGTAGACCCTTGAAATGCTCCCGTTAAAATCCAAACTTTGCTTTTCTTCCGAAATGCTATGACTCCTCTCACAAGCTCCAATTAAATAATATATCTAATATTAAACCACGTTGAAAATCGCAAAATCCTGATAGCTTGCCATTCTCACAGCAGAGACAACTCTAGAAGCTTCCATAGATGTCTATCGCTTTATATACTCACTGGTGGACACGGCCAATGATGTGCATAGGTGCTGTGCTGTGTATTTTGGTACTTCAGTATATAATTCATGTTCTTTCCATTTCCCTGTTCTTTAAATTGGCCATGTTTTGTGTAGACTCTCTTCTGTGTAGCTTACAGACGAGAACTGACTACTAATCCTTCCTATTAAGAATATGCTGCAGTCTTTCCATGTACACGTGTGTTTTGTGTGTTTTACGTGTGTTATGTATGCGTTCTGTGTTTGTCTGTGTGTGCATGTGTGTGCAGGTGGCCCAGTGTACATGGATTGAGAGGAAAATTGCTGCTACATTGTTTGGAGAACCTCCGAGCGCAACAGTCCAAGATGCCCTGCAGAACTTCCTTAAGGTAGGCCACACTTGCTGAATGGAAACTCCGTATGTAAAAGAAAATCTCTGTAATCTTAAAGATAATGCGCGACTTAATGCAGGTTTGTGCATGTTTAAACGAATGAGCAAAAAAAAAAAAAAAAGTCGGCGCAAAGTCGATGATCATTTGGATTGTTGCTTATTTTATTCTAATGTCATAATTTATAAAATAATTAGCAGTTTAAAATACAGTAGTTAGAGCTGCATCTGTACAGAGCAGCACAATTTACCTGAATTTAGTTTGTAACTTATTGCTAATAACCAAGTTAAAATGTAGAAACGTCAGTCACGATTGGCATTTCAAACCTTTTTATCATTGTTTCACCCTAATTTCAACAATCACGCCTGGTTTCAATAAGGTAGCTCATTGAATTTAGGAATCTTCTCACCATCTGCCTTGTGCAGGAGAACAGAGAGCTGTTTCTTTAGTGATGAGTAGGGATATTTCCCAGGATTGCTACTGCATCCAGTTAAAAACCAAACCTCAGGTATTTAACAGGATTTTATTTGTGTTCCCATATTTCATATGTTTATATAGAAATAAAAATCACACCCGGCCAAGACACTCGCTTGCATGCCTCTTCCTCGTCTTGTGTATCTTGCCCATCAGATTTGATTTAAGTGGTGTGTGTTATAACTTGTTGCACCTCGCCTGGAGGCCAAGAGCTGTCTCACTTTCTAACAAACACATCCTGTGGAGTTATTCAACATCCCCTGGTTGTAGTTAGCTAGAAAAACAGAGCTTCAACACCGAGAAACAGGTTCAGGATGAAAATCTTCTAACGTAACCAAAAAAAACGTTGCCAACCATCCACCATTCATCTGAAATCTCAGTTAATCCCGTCGTTCTAGCTCACAGCCTCTCAGTCCATTTAAGCCCTAGCTGAATGAGAAGATTATTTTTAAGTCTCTGTCTGAATGAGAAGATCCTGCGCTGTAAGACTACACTGAAGTAGGAGATCCTTTTCATCAACGTTCATGAAGGTCTGCGATCTGCTTCTGTCTTTCTCGACCAATGCTCAGCCAACAGAGGGGGTGTTATACGTTAGACACACTTTTCATACTTGATGGTTTGAATGACGGTGAGTCAAAACATTGAAGAATTATTTCAAGCTTACTTGGAGGAATACACTTGGATGCTCTAGAGTTTCTCTTTCGTGCCATGGTTAAATTGCGGCAAATGTTGATGAGGTGGTTATTTATTGTGATGAATGCGCAAGTGGTGGTTGGTCATGTGCAAACATGATTGTTTTCAAACTCATTAAACACATAACACCACTAGTGACTTTATGCCAGCCTTTTAGCTGCGAATGTGTTTTTTTTTTTTTTACTGTTGCACTGTTTTATCCCAGGAGCCAAAAACATTATCGATTCATGTCAAATTTATTTTTCCACCTGCGTTCCTTGATAACATTTTAGTAGTATTCTGTAGTATTCTGTAGTATTCATTTTTGTTGTGCTTACTTTCACAGGTGGAGGAGATCTGTCCAAAGTACTCTAAATACAATTATGTGTTTTTAGCAAAGGTAAAAGAGCTTAAATAAATATCTTCATCTACAGACCCATTCCAAAAAATTACAATATCATGGAAAAGTTTATTAATTTCCATAATTCCATTTAAAAAGTAAAACTTTCATACATTATATATTCCGGGCCCACAATTTAAACGATTTCAAGTGTTTATTCTTCCATAATTTGGGCTTCCAGCTCATAAAACCCACGAAAACAGGAATTCAAAAAATGTGAATACTGTGGAGAAATCAGCCCAAAATACTTCTCAGTTTTTGCAGACAGAAAAAGAAATTAGGATCAAATCAAATCAATCAAAATATGGTACCTTCAAAACGATATGTCAGTTGAGGCAATCAGCCTGTGGCATTCCATGGGTGCTTCCTTGATGCTTGCTGTCAGCTCTTCTAGGTTGTTGGGTCTGGTGGCCCTCATTTTCCTCTTGAGAATACCCCACAGATTCTCAAAGGGGTTTAGGTCTGGAGAGTTGGCTGGCCAGTCAAGCACTGTGATGGGCATGGGCATCAAACCAGGCTTCGGTGCTTCTGGCAGCATTGGCAGGGGCCAGGTCCTGCTGGAAGATGAAAGCTGCATCTCCATACAGATCCTCGGCAGAAGGAATCATGAAGTCCTCTAAAACATTCTGGTAGACTGTTGCAGTGACCTTGGATTTAAGAAAGGAGAGTTTACCAACACCTGCACCAGACATTGCACCCCAAATCATGACTGACTGTGGATATTTCACACCGGACCTCAAGCAGTTTGGGTTCTGTTCCTCACCCGTCTTCCTCCAAACCCTTGGAACTTGATTCCCGAATGAAAGGCACACTTTACTTTCATTGGAAAAGAGGACCTTGGACCACTGGCCAATGGTCCAGCCATTCTTCTCCTTGGCCCAGCTGAGACGCTTCCTACATTGGCTCAGGTTCTGAAGTGGCTTGACTAGAGGAACCCGACAGTTGTAGCCCATCTCCCGGATGCGTCTGAATGTGGTGGTTTTTGAAGCTGTGACTCCTGCATCATTCCACTCTTTCTGGACCTCTGCCACATTCTTGAAACTTCACTTTTTGATAATCCGCTGAAGCCCACAGTCATCTCTTTTGCTGGTGCATCTTCTCATTTTGTCCTTCTACTAGACTTTCCATTGATATGCTTGGACACAGCACTCTGTGAACAGCCAGCCTCCTTAGCTATGACCTTTTGTGGCTTACCCATGCTTTGAGTTTAGTAGATGATTAGTGTGTCGCACTCAGTTTAAAATATTCATGCCCTGCAAAATTTGGGCTGATTTCTCCACAGTATTCAAATTTTTTTAATTCCTGTTTTTGTGGGTTTTATGAGCTGGAAGCCCAAATTATATAAAAATAAACAAATATATACTTGAAATTGTTTAAATTGTGGGCCCTGAATCTATAATCTATGAAAGTTTAACTTTTTGAATGGAATTGTGGAAATTAATCAACTTTTCCATGATATTCTAATTTTTTGGAATGGGTCTGTAGTATCTTCAGCTTGTTTTATGTGAATCATTATTCATCTTTTCTGCTGATGTACAAGTGTTTTTGTGTCTTGTGCATTTCTTTTATTCTTCTTCATTGATTTTAGTGCTATAAAGACCTGGGCCAGAGGAACCAAGCCAAGATGATGTGTGATGCTGCATATGATATGAAAACAATGACTAAAGAGGTGGGTTATAGAGTGTGATTTTGTCACTTCTAGTTATGTGTAATTCAGTTCTGTTCTGTGCGTATTTCTGCCACAAATGTTCTTCATCTTTATCTGTGACAGGACGAGGAAGCACAAAAGGAGCTGGATTCTCTTCTCTTGGCACTTTAGACTCTTTATATATGCTCTACATTTAGGGCACAGTTGTGTGCAGTGGTGATGAACTTGACCGTATGACTGTTATTTTTTTTTCTACTTGTTCTGCTGAATGTAGACGACTATTAACATTAAAGATAACTGAACTTTTCCTAGTGATAAACTGCATCACGGGCGTATGCCACCAATTATGAGGCAAATTACATGCTTTTCACAGGTGACATCATATGTGGCTGTATGACTGTTGTTTTGACCTTCTCTCATCTTTAGCCTGACTGAAAACTCTCAACATTAAGGACAACTGAACTTTAATCAGTGATAATCTGAAGCATGAAGACTTGCCTCATAGTTTGTGACATATGTCATTTCCTAAGTTCATTTTAGTACCTGTGTGGTTGTGGACAAATCATTAATTCTTTCGCTAGCCCACCATTAGAGTAAAAACTCCAGTGTGCTGCCTAGTCCCAGATTTTTGTTGCCTGGAAAACAAAGATAAAATGTGATAGCTAATGTAACAGCATTCGAGCTAGTTAAGCTAGTTATATAGACTACAAGCTAGTTATATAGACTATACAGACTAAAGGATCTATAATTATTCATGGTGTTCACCATAACGAGTGTGATTGTGCACCAGTGGTTGATAGTCTGCTATAAGTGTACCCACATGAATCAGTCATGGGAATTAAAGCAAGGAATTGTGACATAATTATGTTGAACATGCTATAACCAAACATGCATATATAGAGGAATAGAGACATCTCTATTGTTCTCACTAGATTGCAATACGGAAACATCTCCTCTGCAGGACAGGGGTGCACACATACCACATACACTCACTGTCCACTTTATTAGGAACACCTGCACATTTCAGTTATCTAATCAATGTGGCAGTAGCACAATCCATAAAAATGTGCAGATACAGGTCACTAACTTCAATTCATGTTCACATCAAACATCAGAAGGAAGAGAAAGTGGCTTTGACTATGGCATGGGTGTTAATACCAGCTGGGCTGGTATTGCATTTTTAGAAATAGGGTTTGCACATTAAATTTTAGACATAGAGTTTGTAAATTTAGTTTCTAACTATACAGTACTGTGCAAAATTGTAGGCAGCTGTGGAAAATACTGTAAACTAAGGATGCTTTCAAACATACAAATAATAATTGTTGAATTTTAGCAATTTACAAAATGCAAAGTGAGTGAACAAAAGAAATCTAAATCCAATCAGTATTTGGTGTTACTACCCTTTGCCTTCAAAGCAGCATCAGTTCTTATGAGTACACTTACACAGAGTCAGGGATTCACCATGGCAAGACTGAGCACAGCAACAAGACACAAGGTAGTTAGTTCTACTGCATCAGCAAGGGCTCTCCCAGACACAGATTTCAAAGCAGACTGGGGTGTCAAGATGTTCTGTTCAAGCTGTTCTGAAGAAGCACAAAGAAACGGGCGACACTGAGGATCGTAGAAGCAGCGGTCGGCCAAGGAAACTTAACGCAGCAAATGACAAATACATCAAGCTTATTGCCCTTCAAAACCAGAAGATGTCCAGCAGCACCATCAGCTCAGAACTGGCAGAAACCAGTGGGACCCAGGTACACCCTTCTACTGTCTGGAGAAGTCTGGCCAGAAGTGGTCTTCATGGAAGAGTTCAGCCAAGAAGCCAAACCTCCGACATTGAAACAAGGCCAAACGACTCAACTATGCATGAAAACATAGGAACTGGGGAGCAGAAAAATGGCGGCCGGTGCTCTGGAGTGATGAGCCAAAATGTGAAATATTTGTCTGTAGCAGAAGGCAGTTGTCCACCGAAGGGCTGGAGAGCGGTACAATATTGAGTGTCTGCAGGCAACAGTGAAGCATGGTGGAGGTTCCTACAGGTTTGGGGCTGCATTTCTGTAAATGGAGTTTTGGATTAATGGTGTCCTCAATGCTGAGAAATACAGGCAGATACTTATCCAGCATGCAGCACCATCAGGGAGGAGTATGATTGGCCCCAAATTTATTCTGCAGCCAGACAACGACCCCAACCACACAGCCAATGTCATTAAGAACTATCTTCAGCATCCAGAAGGTGTATGTGGCCCTCACAGAACCCTGATCTCAACATCATCCAGTCTGTCTGGGATTACATGAAAAGGGATTACATGAACAGACAGAAGGATTTGAGGAAGCCTACATCCACAGAAGAGCTGTGGTTAGTTCTCCAAGATGTTTGGAACCACCTATCAGCCGAGTTCCTTCAAACACTGTGTGTAAGTGTACCTAGAAGAATTGATGCTGTTTTGAAGGCAAAGGGTGGTTTCACACCAAATATTGATTTAGATTTCTCTTCTGTTCATTCACTGCATTTTGTTACTTGATGAAAATAAACTATTAGCACTTCCATTTTTAGAAGCATTCTTAGTTTACAGCATTTTCCCACACCTGATTAAAACCTTTGCACAATACTGTATATATACATAAATAACCAGTATAACCCTTTGTGCTCCACCTGACCAGACAGTGTGAAACACTCCACAGAATTGAAGCACAGTCCAGAACTGACCTAATATTTTCGGTTGCCTTTTTTTGAGTGAATATATTTGGTATGGGAGCTATCCTGCGATTTTGTTGGCCTCATGCTAAAAACAAAGACAAAATAAACCTTTTTTTTTCTTAACATGAATAGCGTTACCTGATAACCTTCATGATGGAAGACACAATTTTTGCTCATCAGATTATATTCAGACAGGCCTTGTATTTTTTAGAGGAGAATTAAAAAAAAACAGTATAGCAAGGTGCAATATAAAATAAATATAGTGTGTATCTGATAGACTCTATAGTAACATTCATGTATAATGCTCTCTACTTGACAAAAATATAATACTAATACTTGGAAACCAGGACACAACATGTAACAATGTACCATGCTTCATCCACATTAAGTTAAGAGCTTTGACACTGAACTGCACTTTAAAGTACTGTAAAACGTGGCCGGTTGCTTATCCAATTTGAGAAAAGTCCATTTTTCCTTTCCAAATAAGTCTCACTGGTCAGTTTGTCTGGTTGAGGCAGTTGGAGGGTGAATGCAGGTACTGTTGCTACTGCAGAGGAAGTGTACAAGCAACCTCAGAGAAGACTTGTAGCGTGTGAAGTTTCAGCCTTTTCAGCGTGAGACTTCAGAAGGCTGACGAGCTCAGAATGGGAGAACTTGGTGGCCAAAGACAGTGCAGTGTTCCCATGCTGCAAAGCAAAACATACATACACATTTATAAAACATCAGGTATGTTGATTCTGTGGCTCAAAATCAAAGATGACCTTAGAGGCATATTACGCTAGAAAATTCGAAATAATGGATCCTTCATACGTTTTTTTTAAATAAAAGCTTGACCCTGAACAGCACATATATACATACATTTATATACATACGGTACTGTGCAAAAGTCTTAGGCACCTTATTGTTTTCAGGTACAACTTTTGTTATTGATTATTTTTTTTTACTTCTGCATTATTGAGTCATTCATTCATTTTCTTGACCGCTTATTCCTATTTCAGGGTCACGGGAGAGCCGGTGCCTAGCCAGCGGCTTAGGGCGCAAGGCAGGAACAACCCTAGACAGGGTGTCAATCCATCATAGGGCACACACACACACACACACACACACTAGGGCCACTTTAGAGACGCCAATCAACCTAACGTGCATGTCTTTGGAC
>JAOVYV010000040.1:20812722-20836762 GCA_025674545.1 Hassar affinis | reverse complement strand
TTCTTTGACACTAGAGCTTGTACTGTGGATAAGAGTCCATTGGTACGGTTTGTTTTGTTGGTGTGAACACTGCTTTGTGAACTCGGGTGTGCACTATAAGGAGATGAGGGTCTGGGGTATAGTTCACCTGGACTATGTAAAATGCCTTAAATTTAAAATGGACTCCTGTACGGTTCACATTTGGCATGAAATCTATCGATCCAAAACCAGGAAGTAAACACTGATGATTGGTTTGAAATTTGCAAAATCATGTGCAGGCAAGAAGCACTTTTCATTTGTAATTGCAGGTAGCCACAGTGTTTGCTCACCTTGAGGGTAAATGTGTATGCTCTCCATGCAAATCTGTAAATTCATAGCGCATTGCCACCTGTCTCCACAAAAACCTCTTTATCCCAGCAGCTCACACCGGTCTCAGCTGCAGGACTCGTGTATGGCTTAGTGAAAATGGCAAACACTGTTCTTTTGCCTCCCTTTTTCGTCGATGCTTAGCAACACTGGTAAACAAAAGCTGCATGTTGATGGTGTAGATGGACCAGGGTTCACTGCCAAAAGGTATAATGTGAATGGAGACTACTGGGGGGAGGGCACGGGGGTAAGAGCACTCGGGTACAAAATGATCCAAGTGTGAAAACACTTTTTGCATTTACATTGTAAGAACATTTGAAAGAAGACTTGGTGGATTATTATTATTATTATTATTACACTCTACAATTATTTATTTAAATTATTATTAATAAGTATGACTAATAATAATAATAATAATTGTTGTTATTATTATTTATTATTATTAAACTACTCCTTTTCCACACTTCTAAGTTTAGTTCATTTCAGAGGCGTCTCAGTTCGTATGGAGTGTACACATATGCACAAAAAATGTTGACTAATAGCTCTGAGTTTGTTTTGAAAACACCCTAACGGTGTGTGTATACTTTGGTACTTTGGTATAGTTTTGGTTCCGTTAAACTGAACCCTGGTACAATCGCTCTATTAATGTGCTTCGTTAGAGTAACTGTGAACGCCTCCTTTTGAACTTTTAAATTTTAAATTAGTGGACCGAGACTGCCTGAGCAGGTGGGTCTCGGTCTGTTTCTGAATGGATTCTGATGCAGTTCATTTTAAATATGAATACAGTAAGAACTAAAGGCATCTAAAGATCCAAACACAGGAGGTAACGTCACAGGAGAGCAGAGTGCGTTGAAAACAAAAAAAAAAAAAAAAAATGAGCACAGGACAAACCTGGAACATCTGAAATGTCGGTGACTTTTTCTCAGCATGGCTTCTTTCCTATGTGCAACAGAGGATTTTCTGGAGCTGTTTTGACTCCTTTAGCCATTTTACCACTTTTTGCTGTGTTTCCATTTGGTAAAAATACCACCAGATATACAGAATGCCAATAAGTGCATTGTTCTGTCAGCTGGCTTGCAAAATATACATCATACTTGCATTATACCTCTCTTTTTATTTTTAACCTTATTTGTTATATGTGTAAACACGATAAGCCTTTCACTAACAGAATATAATAACTGTCCAGCACTTGGTGTCATGTTTGTATAGCAGTGAATTTGACAATGCTATAAATATAAATTCAAGCTGTTGCTGCTCCCTCAGTCTGTATGTAACATGTAATATGAACACTGATGCCTTGTTTTGTCAGTAGTTTCAAACCACAGAATGAGTGACCCAGCAGTGAAGAGAGTGGTGAGTGACATCGTCCGCTCTCCAGAAGACAAGCGGGAGTACAGAGGACTGGAGTTCACCAACGGCCTCAAAGCAATCCTGATCAGCGATCCCACTACAGACAAGTCATCAGCAGCACTTGATGTCCACATAGGTAAAGGAGAAACGTGTCTTCTCATCTCATCATTCCGACTGAGATGTAAATTCAGTCTCTCATAATGTCAGCCTGGGACAGAGAATGCAGGCAGCGTGTTTCTTTCCATTCTTTCACATTACATCTGGCTATAAACGCAGTGCAACCGTGACAGAAGCTGTACTGTCTGGTATTATATTTTAATTTATTACATAATAGCTCTTTGTAGGATTCAGATGCTCCCATAAAAGATGACTTTCTTTTCATTATGATCCGCTTTTATAACGGTGATGTTTAATTTGTTCGCTGTGTCCAGCCTACAGTATAATAAACTTTAAAGCTTATATATGCTGCTAATTTATTCTTGCGTCCTCTCTGCTCTATAACTTTACCAGGCTCATTGTCGGATCCTCCGAACATTGCTGGTCTGGCTCATTTTTGCGAGCACATGCTGTTTTTGGGCACTAAAAAATATCCTAAAGAGAACGAGTACAGTCAGTTCCTGAGTGAGCATGCGGGGAGCTCTAACGCTTTCACCAGCGGCGAGCACACCAACTACTACTTCGACGTATCCCATGAACACCTGCAAGGAGCACTGGACAGGTAAGAGTATGAAACACTGAAGAAGAAGCATTCTGTAACAAACTACTATGGTGAATGCATTTTATTTTTGTGTTTGTTTCTATATTCCCATCTGTAGATCCGTCTCACTAGGGCTGTTCTGTTCAGTAAAGCCCATGTCAGCTCATTGTTATATTGAGCAAGAACAGTAAAAGCGATACTATTCTCGCCTGTTCGTGTCATCCTACCTTTTAGATTAGAAAAATGTATGTTCTGGCATGTGTCAGGTTATATTGGTAGAGAAAGACCTTTGAACATGCTTTCTGCAGACCCCAGGTGTGAAACTAAATGTTCCTCTGTGAATTGAGACTTGGGATCAGGTGTCATTCGCTGCTGGTGGGTGATTACTTGTTCCAGGGAGAATCATGCTGCTGACTGGGTAGACTACATAAAGCCAAAAGACAGTCTGATGTTGTAGTTAATATTATTTTTTACTTATATATTTTGAGATATATAAGAAGTGCTTTATTTTATCATATTTTCTGTGTTTTATCATATTAACCTGAATTGACTTGTTGGTCATTTTTGGCAAATCATTGGCCACTTACAGGAAACAGGATTATAAATCACATATTGAATTAGTGATTTATAAGGTTCTCTTCTTAATATCTTAATTGCTGAAAAACACTGCCTTAAATTGAGATGTTAAATTCATGCTGTATGCAACTCTTATTTGCATTTACCTGCCACATGGTCACCTGCTTCGTTGTGCTTTTTTCTTTTCTTTTTTTTGACTTTCTCTTGCCTTTCAACAGTTCTTATTCCATTTGCATGGCAGTTGGATTTGAATCATTTTGCATAACTTAAGTTAATTTGCATGTATTTGAACTGCACTTGAGTACTTCTGAAACCACAGCTCCAGGGCAGATATAACCCACAGTGTTCTGCTTGTTCTGCTGTGGCACATGAAAGTTTTATTGAGCTAGGGTCGTTAGTACAAAGTGCTTTTCCACAGCCCAGATCAGTTCTGAACGATTATGAAATTGCATTCAATGTAGCTTAAAATGACAGGTGGCTTTCACCTGTGAGAATCAAAAATTGTAGTTTATCACCTTCAGCCTTTATAGATATGTATGTAGGTTTTACAGATGTGTAAAATAAAAGACACAAAATGTATCTAATTTGTTATTTGCAGAGATTTGGGTTCAAGACAAACACTGCTTTATCTCAATATGACTAAGTACAAGTGCTCCAGAATAAGAAACATGGCCATCAAAGAGTACCTAATATTTAAATAAACGTGTACAGGAGCAGATGCATTTCCTAAAGAACTTGCATTTCCTTTGGGTGACGTCCAGGGTCTCAAAGGAGCCTCTATAGATCCACAGAAATCCCTTATGGCTCCAGGGCAGTCTGTAAACAGAGAAAATAGAAAACCACACACAGCTGCTCTCCTGTATAATAATAACATGGGTGTAATCTTCTCATCTCATCTCATCTCATCAAGGACCCATTAAGCATGGATAATATTGACATTTTGTTTCCATGATTTAATTGATTAATCTATTCTTTGCATAAAATTGAACTTATTTATAGTTCCCAGGCATAAACATAAATCAATATAACTATAATGACTGATTTAAAATATTTCTGTCTGTCTGTGTACTTGAAGTTCTCTGGGATCTGCCTTTTTGTGCTTTTGCTCATCACAGTTTTTCTGTTTAGGTTTGCCCAGTTTTTTCTGTGTCCTCTGTTTGACGAGAGCTGTAAGGACCGTGAAGTGAACGCTGTGGACTCGGAGCATGAGAAGAACCTGATGAACGATGCATGGAGATTATTTCAGCTGGAGAAGGCCACTGGGAACCCTGAACATCCATTTAGCAAATTTGGAACAGGTATTGCATAGGCATGAGACAATGCACTAAACCCAGGACATGAGACATATCCTGATACAGGCTTGGAGATGATATTGATGCACAATTCTTTGCTACATTTATTTTATAAATAACTGCAAATCAAACAATTGGAATATCAGATATCAGTGCATTGTGTTGCAAGAAAAGTAGATCAGGAATTATAAGCTGTAATTTTCTCCTATATCAATATTATTTCAATTCACTTACTAGTTTAATTGTACAGACAAACAGTCATGATTTTATTTTGTATGTTATCTCCTCCCTACTTCATGCTCTGTATGCTAGAACCTATGGTTCTGCCACCTAGTGTGTGAGCAGAGGTAGAGCCCATGTTTAATATTTAATGAAAATATCATGATACAAAATACTGGTGAGAAATGTTTTGCTATCATGTATCATGATATTTGAGGCAGAATTGTTTCTTATGTATAGTATCTTGTCTATGGAAAGTGCTGACAAAGTTAAGAAATGGTATTATTTCAATGTATAAGTGTTTAAACAAGACTCTGTCAATATCGTAGTTATTATTAGGGTTTCTTACAAACTGTACACGCTTTTATTCTGTAAATAAAAATTATGGAGGTTAAATTACTACAATACAAGATTGGTTAAAACTGTCAAGATGATATTAACAAATATTAAGCTAAATGCCTTTTACACAGACATTCTGCTTTGGCCAGTTTGTGTTTTTAGTGGAAAGTACATTTTTATGAATGAAAGGAATTAGATGTTATTGAATAATCTAAAGGCAAATTAGCCAGATGGTGGCAGTCATGAGCTTTACCTGTCATAAGAAGATCTTTTAAATGACCTTAAGAAAACAAAGGAATGACTTGCCCTTGTCTGAGTTCATGGCAAGACCACTAAAAGTGGAAGTGTGTGCATGTTTTTAATCTATTTGCCTTGTCTGTTTTGGAGATAATAAAATGACTGTAATTTCACACATGCTTTTTTTATAGGCAATAAGCTGACCTTGGAAACCTGGCCATCCCAAAAAGGCATCGACATCCGTCAGGAGCTGCTGAAATTCCACTCCACATTTTATTCTTCCAACTTGATGGGACTTTGTGTTCTCGGAAGAGGTAAGACGGTTTACAAAGTCACCCTGCTAGAGGAGCAGATTTTATTTCCTGCCATCATATTGTGTTTGATGGATTTATTATGGTCCATCATTTATTATTAAACCCCTGGACATGTGGAAGCTAGCCCTATGTTTTGTTTGCCTAAACCTAGTTGACTAGCCTAAAGGATTCTATACATCTCAGATTTCTAAAAAAAAAAAAAAAAAGAATTAAAATAAAATAACACAAAAAAATCATTTAAAACTCAACCGTTCTTTGTGTCTCCTCCAAAACTGCATTCCGCTCATTTCCATGGCAGACAGTTGGCGACTAGTAATGATTGCATATTTGTGTTATCAGGCACATGCAAGTAAGTTATGGAGCAGAACCAGATGCTAAAAAACAGGGAGGCGTTGTTTCTGAGATCTGTTGGCGCATCACTGACAAAATTCAACCCTGTTCCATGTAGCGATTTTTTTTTTTTTTTTTTTTTTTTTTTTTTTTTTTTTTTTTTTTTTTGATTTCTAAAGTAAATCAGTAAATCAACATTGGGAGGAGGCTGTAGATTACATTGTGGTAAAGAATTCTGTCTCTCATTCTGTCTCTCTCCATCTGTCTCTCTCTCTGCTTAAACTACACAGCTAAAAGCTGGACTATCGTGTCCCATTTCTGGTTCTTCCCCAAATTGTTGGAAAAACACAGCTGTATAGAATGTCTTTGTATGTTGTAGCATTTCCTTTTACTGGAACTAATTGGCCCTAACTAATTGGAACAAAAAGCTTGACACTGCCCATGTGTACAAAGCAATGTCCATGATGTAATGGTGTAGAACAGGGGTGTCCAATCTTATCCACAAAGGGCTGGTGTGGAGGCAGGTTTTCTTTCCAACCAAGCAGAAACCACACACTACTGAAAGTCAAGATCCATTGATTAGATCCATTGATTAAAAACAGGTTGAATGAGGTGTGGCTTCTGCTTGGTTGGTAAGAAAACCTGCATCCACATTGGCCCTTCATGGAAAAGATTGGACACCCCTGGTGTAGAAGAACTTGAGTGGCCCTCTCAGAGCCCTGACCTCACTAAACACCTTTGGAGTAAACTGTATTGCTGGTTGTACTCCAGACATCCTCACCTGATATCCGTACCTGACCTCACTCATGCTTTTGTGGCTGAATGGACAAATCCTCAGTGCTATACTCCAGAATCTAGTGGAAACCCTTCCCAAAAGAGCGGAGGTTACTATGATCACAAAGGAGGACGGAATCTGGAATGATATCTTTAATGAGTACATATGGATATCATTGTCATGTGTCCACAAAGTTTTGCCCCAAGATATTCTGAACAAAATCTTTTGAGGTGGAGTGCACATTGTGAAGCTTAACACATTGGAAATGTTCAGTTGTGCCTAAGAACCATCATACCTGCTCTGTTATCCCTATGGCATTCAGCGATCACTGGAGCACTGTTGTGTTTATGTTCTGAGACCTTTCCCCTCCTTGTCTACTTCCTGGATGACCTCTCCCTTGGTCTTCCCATGCCTCGTGTTTTAGAAATTAGTTTAAGCCATGTATTCAAGCACACATTTATAAATGTTTCACATTGCATCAGTGAGTTCATCTCCTCCAAAGAAGTGGTTTGGCGACATTGGTGTGGAAAGTAGTTACTTTGTCTTTTTCATCCTCTTTTCTGATGGCCAGTTACCTCTGCCAAAGCCAGGCTGCTTCACATTTATGCAAACTACAAAATAAACTAGTTTTCTGAACTAATCTAGGGTACAGTTTTATGAGCAATCTGTCGCACCCCCACACACACATTCTACTCTTAATGGGTTTTTCTGATGTTACAGCTGCGCTAAGAAATGTATTATCCGAATTAACTTAGGAGTGTTGGAAATATCACTGGTGTGTGCATTTACTGTAGTGATGACGTGCTTCAGAGTGTTATTGTCTCATCTCATTTGGTTTATGATGGCATGACTTCATTCTGAATGACTTTCACAGATTGTCTCTACAGTGAGTCAGTGCAATATTTGTTTTAATACCTTTTTTTCAGTAAGAGACTTGAATACAGCCAGAGGTAACCTTTAAACTTTAACGACCCTTCTTTTGTATTCTGCCATCTTTATGTGAAATCTCCTGTAGGCGTTTTCCAGGGTTTTTGAATGGTTTGGTTGTGTGGGAACAGAAACATGTAACTGTAGTGTAATAAGTACAAGACTATAGGATTTTATTTTTTTCCCCCCAAGGTGCCACATTGTGAATATAAAATTATTCTTTATTCTTCTTCATCGTTTTTACTTCTGATGTCTGTTTTTATTTGACCAGGAAAAGCAATTGTTGCTTAAAACTGCATTTCCTCTTGAGAAACACTGTATAATTAGGCATTTAAGGTAATATAAATGTATATAGTGTATAAATGTATAATGTATATTAGAGTATTTGTTTGTGAGAATATAATAAGTGAGACGGTGTCTAACTAGAGCACTTGAAGAGAGAATTCCACTGCACCTAGGAATTTTATTTAATTTTTTTACCATAATAATAATACAACTTGTCTCCTGACCTTACTTTCCCCTTTTGTTTCAGAATCTCTGGATGAACTGGCATCTATGGTGGTTAAACTATTTGGAGAGGTGGAGAACAAATCTGTGCCTATCCCAGAATTCCCACAGCATCCCTTCCAGGAAGAGCATCTTCGGGTGAGGCCAAGCACAGGCAATGGCAACATTTCAAGGCATTTAGCACCAACCAATACCTATGAAAATTATTTTGCATGGTTGATTTTAGGGCTGCAACAACTAATCAATAAAAATCAATAATAGAAGTAATTGGCAGTGAACTTCCTTATCGAGGAGTTGAACTGTGGTTTATATCGAAATTGATCCTAAAAAAAAAAGTCTACTTGCTCATCTTGAATAAATGAGAGCTTTAAATACAGAGTAAAGATAAATAAAGAGTGGTAAGTGATTTAAGGGCAGGGGTGGCTCAGTGGTTAAGGTGTTTGGTTACTAAATAGAAGGTTAATTTAGGCGTAAATGTAAATTTAAAAAGTGATGAGCAGTAAAAGATGTACATACCGTCGTCACCTTGCGTTGGTTTGAGTATTTCATTTGGTTGATGTCAACACTTGGTAATATTCTCATGCTTTGACAGCTTATCTAATAAGTTAGAGATAACGTACAGTGGGTCATTATCGCAAAAGAAACCCTGGCATCAAGGGGAGGGGTCTTGAATCACCCTGAATGGGTTAATTTTGCAATAATGCCTGGCATAATGCACATTATACCGCTTACTACACAGCTACTTTCAAAAGAAATCAATAATTTGTCCCAGAAATGATTTTATTGCTTGTGCTAAAAATGTTAGATTGTTAGATTCTAAGGTTGGATGTGTGTCCAGCGTAAACTCTGTAGCCTTCTTAGAATTTGTGTATTTCGCATTATAATTCACATTATCTCCAAATATCTTAAAATTAATATTAGAAAAATCTTGAATGGTCCATTCTGATGGAGAAATTTTTTTTTTTTGGCACCACATGGTGTTGCGAATCTATGCAAGTCTATTACTGTTATTTAATTTAGCCAAGTTAAAAGTTCTGTAGTATTGTATCTGCAAAAATTGATTTAAAATCTTTTGTATTTAATACATTAAAAAACCTTATTACTAATTAATTAATTAGGAAAACCTGATTAACAGTTCTTTTGATAATCGAGTAGTTGCAGCTCTTGTTTCACAATAACTTTTTTTGCTTTGTGGTAAATGTATTTTTTTTCTGTAGCAATTTTACAAGGTCGTACCCATTAAGGACATCCGGAACCTGTACGTGACTTTCCCTATCCCCGACCTACAAAAGTACTATAAATCAAACCCTGGCCATTATTTGGGCCACTTGATAGGGCACGAAGGTCCAGGGAGCCTGCTGTCTGAGTTAAAAGCTAAAGGTGAGCATGTTGATAGATCTGATACAACTGCACATAATATACCACCTACCAGCGAATACTAATCGCATTGTTAAGCACTGCTGATACTGTTATTTAGTATATTATTATTTTTGTCTGATGCTGTATCTGCTTTGCTTAAAAATGCTTTCTTTGTTTCAGGTTGGGTCAATACTTTAGTTGGAGGCCAGAAAGAGGGAGCCAAAGGGTTCATGTTCTTCATCATTAATGTGGATTTAACAGAAGAAGGATTATGTAAGCACTGGGAGTAGTGGGTGCTCCCTATTTAAATTAATTTGTGGCTGTGTATGCATTTTACTGTTGGTGTTCAGTTACATTTCCAGTAAACTGGAACCTATTAATAAACCCTGTGTAAGTCAGAGATCAGAAAGTATGTCTGAGTTCGAGGAGACATACTCATTGTTAATGTCCTTTGATTTCAGTGCACGTAGAGGACATCATCTTTCACATGTTCCAGTATATACAGAAGCTGCGCACAGAGGGCCCTCAGGAGTGGGTTTTCCAGGAATGTAAGGTAGGCCATATAGCTCTCTTTAGCTTTGCCATATGAATGAGGAGCACTTTTTTGGACTCCTTGGACTTTTAACGTACTGGAGTATCGTTGAGAAATCATGAACCGAAATGACAGTTGGGCACCAGCATGCTTCTGGTTCTAAAAGGCAATATCACCCCACCCTGTAGCATGAGTGTGATGTTTAAACAAACAGTGTTCCTATATGCCCTAATATGTGTCTCTTCCTCATGACATTGTGGCATATGTTATACTGGTGATTCTCTTTGTCCCTGGTGCCTAGCATGATTAAGATAGAACAACAGTTATGGATGTAACTATGTTTCTGTGAAAATTATAATATCTTTTGGTTTTCAGAACCAACCAAGGATTAATGGAACTTTTGTTATATAAATAACTGATTTATTTGCATTCACTCAAAACGTATAGGAAAGCCAGAGACGGTTATCCATAAAGAAGTCATTACGTTTAGCATTTTCAATAACCAAGAAATGTATATTATACCTCTGAACCTGACAGATGAAAATGGCTCAAATATCAAATGCAATGGCAGGACTTGAGCAGTCCGCCAATGCTAGTTTTTTTGTCTTTATCTCCATCTTCATCCGTTACTCTTGTTTGAATTACTCATGAACACCATATGGCACATATAAAATGTCTGAAAAGTAATATCTTTACTAATTTCTTCACCCATTTTCATACTCTTGATTCTCAGTTGAATAAGTCACAAAGTCCCTATTGCTTCCAAAGTGCTGCATGAACTAACCCTTTCTGATGATGCTAGGTGTTTCTCTGTGCAACAAAGTGAGTAATCTGGTTTGGAAATCGGAGCAAATTTCTGCATTTTCTCCAACATTGGGCTGATGATGGACACTGAACACACGTTTTTCCAAATTGCTAAATCATAGAGTTCCACACCATCAGGGTTCTGATAATGCCAGATTCTAGACAGTCTGTCTTACACAATGATGACGAGATATCTGTTTACAGCAGTTTATGCCGAGATGTACTGTATGTAAAAACATAATTGGACACAATCATTTCCCCTTGATATAAAGTCTAATATAAAATAAATCTGCAAATCTGTCTATCAAGTGATGAAAGAGCCTGGACTCTTCTGACAATTGTCCTAAAATGCCCTGAAAATGTCTTCGGGTTAATGTACATTTTTAAACTCCAAAATACAAAGAAAAACCCAAATAATTACAACCATCATTTAAATCTTTTTTTTTTTTTATTTAAACAAAGTCTTTCTAGTGATTTTTGTCCCCTTTGTGTGCTGAAGGTCCTTATCTTTTATTTCTATAGATGTTTTTTTTTTTTCAAGCAATGTACCTCAACAGTTAATGATGAAAGTAATGGTTGCAGGGCAGAATGTATTAAATGTCTCTTAAATACCTGCCCTTTTTCTTTGTGCAGGATTTGAACACTGTGGCCTTCAGATTCAAGGATAAAGAACGCCCCCGTGGATACACATCCAAAGTAGCAGGACTTTTGCACGTAGGTTTTCTCTCTGTGTGTTATTATAAGTACACTTGCACAAAGTCAGGGATTTTGTAGGATTATAGTCAGGTGTATGATCAACCAAGTAGGTGCCAATGATCATCAATTTCACATGTAGGTTGAAACACAGTCATTAACTGAAACATAAACAGCTGTGTAGGAGCTTAAATCTGGGTGAGGAACAGTCAAACTCTGCTACCAAGGTGAGGCTGTGGAAGACAGTTTCATGTCACAGGACGTACACCATGGCAAGACTGAGCACAGCATCAAGACACAAGACACTGCATTAGTAAGAGCTCTCCCAGACAAAGATTTCAAAGCAGACTGGAGTTTCAAGATATTAGTACTGTTCAAGCTGTTCTGTAGAAGCACAAAGAAACGTTGAGGATCGTAGACACAGTGGTCAGCCAAGGAATCTTAATGCCGCAGATGACAAACACATCAAGCTTATTGCCCTTCAAAATTGGAAGATGTCCAGCAGCGCAATCAGCTCAGAACTGGCAGAAACCAGTGGGACCCAGGTACACCCATCTACTGTCTGGAGAAGTCTGGCCAGAAGTAATCTTCATGGAAGAGTTCAGACAAAAAGCCACAACTCCGACATGGAATCAAGGCCAAGCGACTCAACTATGCAC
Source organism: Hassar affinis (assembly GCA_025674545.1). Taxonomy (NCBI): domain Eukaryota; kingdom Metazoa; phylum Chordata; class Actinopteri; order Siluriformes; family Doradidae; genus Hassar; species Hassar affinis. The sequence goes on along the minus strand of JAOVYV010000040.1, from coordinate 20,824,807 downwards.
AGATTTTTGTTCTGCAGCAGGACAACGACTCCAAACATACAGCCAATGTCATTAAGAACTATCTTCAGCCTCAAGAAGAAAAAGAAGTCCTTGACGTGATGGTTTGGCCCCCACAGAGCCCAGATTTGAGGAAGCCTACATCCATAGAAGAGCTGTGGTTTCTTCTCCAAGATATTTGGAACAACCTATCAGCCAAGTTCCTTCACAAACTGTGTGCAAGTGTACATGGAAGAATTGATGCTGTTTTGAAGGCAAAGAGTGGTCACACCAGATTTTGATTTCTCTTCTGTTCGTTCACTGCATTTTGTTACTTGATGAAAATAAACTATTAACACTTCACTAGTTTACAGCTTTTTTCCACACCTGCCTCAACATTTGCACAGTACTTACTTGTATACATACACACATACACGCACACATACATACATACAAGCACACATAACTCTACAGTATTTCTCATTGCTCTAACCTTGGTCTTAATGATCCATTATAACTGGATCACTATAAGCTTTTTACTTGGTGGAATTATGTGACCATCTGTGTTTGAGGGACCACATCTTTAATTGTCTGCCTAATGATGCAGTGGAACACCTTAAAGGTAGTATAGCAGCAGGCTAAGAAAATTTTTTATGCATTTGTGACAGAATTAATTCAGAGTGCATTGTCAGCATAAATCTTTAAACATATTTACATATTTCTTCCAGTATTATCCACTGGAGGAGGTACTTGCTGCAGAGTACATGTTGGAGGACTTCAGACCAGACCTTATAGAGATGGTGCTGGACAAGCTCAGACCAGAGAATGTGAGGTGAGTGAAGGATTGTATATAATCACTTTTTTATAACATTGGTCAATGTGTTTAGTATTATTCTTAACAGTATTGAGCCAATATGTCTTTATAACACTAGGTCAACACTGATCAATCATTACTGCCATAACCCTCTGCCTTTCTATTGGAAGAAAGCCTGATGCACTTTACATGAAAAATATAAGATTAACTTCTTGAGCACAATTCATGACCTGAAAAGTAGGTCAGGCAAAATTGCTTTTGCCTCTTAGGTAGTGATTTGAGTTTGCCCAGACTTTGGACAAATACCTTGCCTTACTTCAAAGAAACACATTTCCATTTGAACTCTTTCATTTTAAATGTCAGTGAACTGTTTTTCTTCTTGCCATGTTTCCCAGGGGTAAAATGATACTGGTGGTTATTGGCTTGAATTTGCTACAGTGTATGTTTGAAAATTAAACTGTGTTCTTATCAGACTTTTCTGACATGGGGAATCCTTTTGAATTCCTCTGAAGTTTCAAAATAGAGTTTAGAAATGGATCTGTTCCATAGTGAGAATAAGAATATGGCATTATATGCAAATATGCACCCCTGTGAATGTTGGTTTTATTTTGTTGTTGTAATACATGGCAGTTTTCTTTCAATTTTCTTATTTTACACGGCAACATTTCCTAGAGATTCAGCATTCAGCTGAAACAGTCACTCAGAGGTATTGTAACTTGGCTTACATGTCCTCCATTCAATGCTTGTGTACATCTGCTTATTAATTGAGGGCGATGATCCTCGCACCATCAGCCTGCAGTCTCTCATGTACTGTTGTTTTCTATTTCAGGAATATGATAAAAATGGAGTGTCGTGTAGTTTAGTTACCAGACAGACGCTGATAAAAAGCAAGCTTGTCTGGAAATCCACTTATGTGTGTAAATGACTCATCCAGGATCCTGAATTGATTTAGCAGCCGTGTTTATTGCAAGGCAGCCTTGGTGATTATGGAACATTATGCTGAGTTTCAAGTCTTGTGAAAGTTGAGCAGTGGAAGAAATCCATGCTAACATCTATGGAGTGAACATAGTCACCATTGCCATTTAAACATCACAAAACTGAGTTCCAATCTTTTCATTTTGCCAGTAGAGCGGGCGTTGGATTATACTTGGCTTCAAATAGTCTGCTCGGGTCTGGAGTCGTTGACTATTTTGGGCTCTGTTATTAAAGTGATTGATTTCGGTGACTCAGAATAGTGGGTCATTGTTCTCAAAATCCTCCATCGATCAGAGCAGCACCAATGGCCCTGGTGCATTTCTGTCCAGATACAGCACATCGATCCCTGTCTTGGTATTCCAGATTGAAGGTTCACTGGAAACTCAAGCCTCTCACATGTAATGTAATAATCCTGATTCTGTGAGCCACTTACTATAGAGCAGATTTGCTAAAAGCAGAATTCTGCAGCCTGGTTCCCCCAGAGAGGCTGTGAGAGATGGGAAGTGTCAGTGTCTGTAAACTGAGAGTGGTCCGATTGTAGCACAAGCGTTTATATTTGTCTATTTCTGTTCCTCTTCAGGGTCGCTGTGGTCTCCAAGTCATTTGAAGGACAGACTGACAAGACAGAAGAGTGGTATGGAACACAGTACAAGCAGGAATCGATTTCTGACGAGGCCATTAAGGTGAGACGCAATTCTATTGGATTGCGTGTGGGATCAGTTAAAGTAAACTGGCAAATTTGATTGAAAAGCATCTCTATATCTCAATTACAAACAATTTTTGATATGTACACCAGCTCAGCTTTTCCCAATTTTATTACAGTTAAGTGTATGAGTTGACTTGTGGGCAGTGATCAAATTCTGATAGCTTGCTGCCAGGTTGTGTTACTGAACCTTGTCATAGCTGGTAAAAACTGATTTTGGTGAATATAAGCAATAACAATAGAGTAAGGATGATGCTATAATTTGTCTGTACAGTATATATACAGTATCTGTATATCTTGTTTAATCTTGTTTTGCTGCACCTCCACTTTGTGTGGCTTTTAAGCCAGATGTTAACATTGATTTTGTTGTTCGGTTTCAGAACTGGCAAAATGCTGACCTCAATGGCAAGTTCAAACTGCCAATGAAGAATGAATTCATCCCCACCAACTTTGAAATTTACCCCCTTGAGAAGGACTCTCCATCCTATCCTACTTTGATCAGGGTGTGTTTTTAGCTCCATTCTTTACCCTGCTTTCCAAAACCTTTTTATTTGTACACCTGATGGTTCCACACTCTTTGCATCCATTTCAAGTCTGACTTTACCTATAGTACTTTTATTATTGCTGCAGAAAGTGTTAGGAGGTGACCGGTGTGTATACCTGTGCTTTTGTCTTCTGTCTACAGTGCATCCTGAACTGATAATGTGTTCTGTTTCTATAGGATACTGCAATGAGTAAAGTCTGGTTCAAGCAGGATGATAAATTCTTCCTGCCCAAGGCCTGTTTAAACTTTGAATTCTTCAGGTAAGTTCTTACAGTGAATCACTCATTGGGATTGAAGCTTTACATTACTGTTGCTTCATTTACAGCCTCACTGTCATTGCATGATGGAGGTGCTGGTTGGGACTTTGTGACTTAATTTATTTTTGATGTATTATGGTATTTTCTGTCATGTCTGAAGGAGACAGCTGTCATTGCCATCACCCTAATTACCCAAATGTATCTGATGGAGATGGTGGAAACTGCCCTGGCCTCTATAATGGTGTTAATCCGTTAGATAATCCCTTTATTATTAATGGCCTCAAAATGTACATTGTGTGCTTAATTTAAGTAATCGTTTCGTAAGTTAGGTTTTTAGTAGTTGGTGGTTCCCCCCCCCCCCCCCCTTCTTTTCTTATTAACCTTTTCTGTTGTAGCATAGCTTCTTATTTACAGGTGTTGGAGCGTCGCTGCAAGGCTGCAAAAATATAATTTTGGTGAAATGCAGAAGTCTTGCTTTCATTAATAGTGTATCAGTAACACCCTAAATTGCAAGTCTAATATGTTTGGCTTGATCACTGCTGTTGTTTCCACAGCCCCTTTGCATATGTGGACCCATTGCACTGTAACATGGCATATTTGTACCTTGAACTTCTTAAGGACTCCCTCAACGAGTATGCATATGCAGCCGAGCTAGCTGGCTTGAACTATGACCTCCAAAATACCATCTATGGGATGTATGTAAGTATCCAAATTACCCTTGCTCTCATTTTGCATCCCACTCCATGACCATCATACTACCATTATATTACCCAGCTATGCAAAGCAATCTGCCCTTCTCTACCAAAGCGCTGTCCAGAAGACCAGGTGGTGGTCTGGAAATTTTATTAAGTTGCCTAATGCCAGTTTTTATGTACAAACCCCATTTCAAGACAAGTAATACACTGGTCTGGAAGGTTCCACAATTCGCAGTTTAACTTGTAACAAGTGAAGTCATAAAGATGGAGTATAAAAGGAGCATTCATCAAAGTCTTAGACTTTGCAAGCAAGGATGGGTTGTGGCTCACCACTTTTTGCCAAACTTTGTGAGAGAACTGTCAGTTAGTTCAAATGGAAGCTTTGCAGAGCACAAGATTGGAAAGTATTTAGGTCTTTCATTATCCACAGTTCATAACCATGAAAAGATTCAGGGAATCGGGGGAAATCTGGGTGAAAAACTGGCTGCTGAATGTGCGTGACCGTCGAGACTTCAGGCGGTATTGTTTGTGAAACCGTCATGCTTCCATGACGGACAAAGCCACATGGCCACAGGAATACTTTGTCCTCTGCTGCATCAAGAAATACAGCCTGAAATTAGTATGCAAAGAGGAAGCCATATATTCATTTTGCGCAGAAATGCTGGCGAGTTGTCTGGGCACAAAGTCATCTGAGATAGACTGATGCAAAGAGGAAGCCAACTGAATTAACAAATTACAGACTTCAGTTTTCATTGCATTTTTAGAATGTGTCCCAACCTTTCTGGAAATGGGGTTTGTATAAAGCCACACTTTTAGTATGCCGTCTTTGAGATTTGGTATCAGTTACCGGACTTAGTTAACTGCTCTTTGGTGGCTGAATCTCATTATATAAATTGTAGTTTTAAGTGTGACTCGGTCTTATTGCACTGTAACATTTTTCCCTGGGAAAAAAAAAGGTTTTAGTACTGCCATACAAAAATTCATCATCCACTTAACCTGAGTGCTAAGATTAATGGCAAACTTGGGGGTACTTAGTATCTCCAATTTGCCTGACATACATGCTTTTGGACTGTGGGAGGAAACCTACGCGGACACAGGGGGAGAACATGCATACTCCGCACATAAAGGAACCAGGCTGGCCTGCCGGGGAATTGAACCCAGGCCCTTTTTGCTGAAAGGTGATTGCACTACTCACTGTACCACTGTGGCACCTGCTCTAAGCAGATAGCTATTTGGAATGCCAGAAGATCATGGGAGCATTTCCCCTATGTGTGTGTTATTTTAAGTTCACACATACCACAACTCGGGAAAGGCTGATTTGATTTGGATAATTATTTACCTGATTTGTTGAATCGTGTGTGTTTGTAGCAGGGAAAATCATTACAAATATGCAGGACAGGAAGTACTCCAGGACCAGTTTTGGGAAGCTGTGGGGCAGACGGTAGTTTCTGCTTTAGCCCTTGTTGGCTCTGCCAGAGCTGAGGCTGCATATACATACTCTTAGAGACCTGTTTTCTCCCCTTCTCTGTCTGTCTCTTGTTTTTATTGTTTTTCATCTATCATTCATGTCCTTTTATTTTGACAGTTTTAAGTCACCCTTTTTCCAACAAACATGTTTTTTTTCTGTTTCTTTGTTAGTCGCTACCTATATGCAGATCCCCTGCACTGCAACATGACGTACCTGTTTCTCAGGTTGTTGAAGGATGATTTAAAAGAGTATACATATGCAGCCCGACTGGCAGGGCTGAGCTATGGCATAGCCTCAGGAATGAATGCCATCCTTGTAAGTACGGCATGTCAACTAACCCATCACGTGTGGCAGGGCAAAGGTTTAGGGATGCTTGAAGCTTGGTAGTGTGCTACATTGGTTTTCCAAATCCTTTGCTTATGTCTTTGTCAGTGCTTAAAAGGTAAGTGGTGAAACTAACTCTCAGCACAAACTGAATGGATTTGTCCGGCCCTGCTTAAAGTCGATGGCTCGTCTGCATACAAGCTTTTATTCCACTTTATTATGTGACCTTGTTTCCTAGTTTTGACATGCTGATGTATAGCGTCCTTGTTTAAAGACAAGGTGCAGAGACAGCCGTTTTCATTCAATTACTCATTTTCTAAAATATGACCATCCGTACAATCTCGCCAGCCAGAGGACAGTTATATACTTGGTGAATGTCACCTGCTGATCGGAGCCTTGCCACACTTGTTTTTACTTCATTATATATCTGGAAGTCCTTTAGATAGGCTTTAAAACATGGTGGTTGTGTCTGTACAATGGAAATTAATGTTGGAATTAGCTGACTTGTTGTGAGCTGCAAGATGCACAACTGTTGGTGTTGGTCCATATTTTACATTTATGAAGTTTTTAAATATGCATGCTAATGTTCTGCGTGGGTTTCCTCCAGGGGCACCGGTTTCCTTCCACAGTCCAAAAACAAGTGTTTTTGGCAAATTGGAGAGACTAAATCCTACCCCATGGCCTGACAAATGTGAAATATTAACCTCTCCTATTATGAATGTAACCACTATGTAAAACATGACCTAAAACCTCATTACTCCTAATTACTAAAATAAATGCGGTGTTCTGCTGTTGTAACCCATTTGCCTTAAGTATCACCTAAGATGTTTTTCTCCTGACCACATTTGTAAAGGATAGTTTTTTGAGCGACCGTAGCCTCGAACCAGTCTGGCCGTTCATCCATGACCTCCATCAATAACAATGCTTTTCTGCCTACAGAACTACTGCTCATTGGATGTTTTCTGTTTTTCACACCATTCCATATACGCTCTACTGATACGCTATATTAAATTATTATAAGTAAGAATAATTCTAATAAATCTAATATTTACAACAGTGTAGAGACTTCTGAAAAAAGCATACCAGCACTCGGGATGTTCTGCTTTAATAAGACAAGAAAAAGCTATATAAGCTTTTTGAATCGCCATATAAAAATATCAGTTGCGATCAAATCGCTGCTTTTCAGTGGCATGCATGGGTTTCTGAAGCTGCAGGCTTGTGTATCATTTCTCACAATTGACTTGATCTTTGATTAACAAGGGCAGCTCTGTTCACTGTCCCAATTTTGCTCATGATGCCTTGCTGGTTTGTTGCCATACTTGTAGAAATGGAAGAACATTCTGTTCTAGTAGGGGGCATCTTTGATCAAGTTTAACACACTAACTTTAGACTTGGAACTGCTCATGCAGAGCAGATTCATATAATTACAGCAGTGGTTAGGCATAATAAATAGCCTTATTCTGTTCCCCTGGCAGCTTCAGTTTGTCACATCGATGTCAACAATCTATAAATTGTTTGCCGTTTTAAAGTTATTGAATTGCGGATGTGTGGTTTTAGGCAAGCCATTCCTGAAGAAGGAATGAAGTGATTGTGTGTTTTCCTGACATTTTGCCATTTGGTTGTATTTCTCTGTGCTTTGCATGCTTTTCTTTTAATGCCTTGAATATAATATTCTTTATCTTAGTAGTGGTAATATGTATAATACATTTCCATTTTATGAACATGTCCTCACTTCTCCATGCTCTCCATGTAATGCCTGGGTGACAATTTTGCTGAATAAAATGATTATTTCTGGACCGTGTGCCAGACTGCGGCTTGTGGGGCTGTTGGGTATCATAGCTAGTTTCACATGAAGAATGTTCATCTCGCAGTGCTATGCTGAGCAGTGCTCCTCTCCTGTAATCTCCCCTGCATATACATACCCACAGTTTACTTGGGTATTAAAGATTTCCGCACTAACGTTCTGTCTCTCTAATACAGCTCTCAGTAAAAGGTTACAATGACAAGCAGCACATCCTGCTGAAGAAGATCATCGAGAAAATGGCCACGTTTGAGATTGATGAGAAACGCTTCGACATCATCAAGGAGGCGGTGAGCAGGGCACATGTCTTAGAATTAAATCCCTTCCCAATCAGTGCATAATGTCAAAATGTGTGTGGGCCATGATCTCTGGAAGTGGCAAACAGTAATCATGGAGAGACACACAGGTGGTGTACTTGTACAAATTGCTCATTAGCAATAAACATGCTACAACTCCTTTGGAAATATATTGTCCGGTCGAAATTTGTCACCCAATTTAATCAGTGCCTGCTAGGCTTCTCTTCCAATTTGTGTCCACATCAGTGTTTGGACTGTAGTGGCATTTATTCCATATTATTTATTATACTCTAGTGGAAAGCTTCAGTTATCAGAGTTATTCTATTTGCTTTTAGTATGTTTGTAAAATAACGCAGACTGTATTTTACAGTTAAAGTGATCCCTGATTTTAAAATGGTTTGAAAAGCCCTGCTCTAAAGATCTTTCTCTGATTTTAATCTGGGTCATATTTAGGGATTTCTCATACTGTATGTCTGTTGTAATGCTAAATGTCAAAAGCTCTGTGTTAAATATGGCTCTTTGTATATTAAATATTGTCTTGGCCATAAATTATCACAATTTCTTTTTTTTAATTGTGTATATAATTGTTTTTGTCAGAGCGTGCTTTGCAGTAGTTCTGGCTTTGCTATATTTTCTTATGGGAACTTATATTTGGTCTGTTTGCAGTATATGAGGTCGCTGAATAATTTCCGGGCGGAGCAGCCTCACCAGCATGCCATGTACTACCTGAGACTGCTCATGACAGAGGTGGCCTGGACCAAAGACGAGCTCAAAGAAGCACTGGATGGTGAGTTAAATGCATGCATGCACACCCAGAGAGTTGTATACTGGCAAGGATGAATCATTTATATGAAGTGATATTGTTATGCACATCATTTTGAACGTACTTACATAAGGGTAATTAAACCTGCATACTAAATGTTTTTTGAGATTTGTTTTTCTGGTCGATTCGTTATCTTATTATTATTATTATTATTATTGGTGAAATGGGTGTTTCTGAAGACAATTGTTTTCCTTGGGCTTCCACTTGGAACAGGAATGCGACAGGAAAATTGCTCTTACCACTCTGCCCTGTGACAGCCTATGGGGCAGTTTTCCATTTAGAACCAGATGTTTCACACATCATCATTGATTGTCTTGTGATTGTTCTACATTTCTTCCTACTCTTCCCTTTGCCAGGGGCTGTCATGATGTCTTTAGCTGTTAGTCAAGATTAGATTTCTCCCCTTGTCCTTTTTTTTTTTGATGGAGAGATTTGTAAATTTCTCTCATTCTTTTTTCTTTAGGTTCTTACTACTACTATTCATTTATATGTACTCTAGTTCCTCCTTTTTCATTTTCTTGCCTGGTTATGAGCATGTCTCGTCTCTTTGATCACTCTTCTTGCGCTACTTCAGTCAGTCGGCTCCGTTTGAATCTAGGTCAGATGCTGTGTGAATTTAGAGTGGCCATACTATACACTCTCTGTTTCTCTGTCTGTCTGTCTGTCTGTCTCTCTCTCTCTCTCTCTCTCTCTCTCTCTCTCTCTCTCTCTCTCTCTCTTTTTGTGTGTGTGTAATGACTCCCTGTTTTGCTGCTTTGTGTAGATAATGTCTCTTAAGAATGGCTCACTGATTGATTGCATATGTCTGAATCTTTTTCAGATGTCACACTGCCCCGCCTCAAGGCCTTCATACCTCAGCTGTTGTCACGGTTACACATTGAAGCTCTGCTGCATGGCAACATCACTAAACAGGTTGGTTTAAAACCTGTGAAGGTTGTTTGTGTGAGCTGTGTGTGCGTCTGTGTACGGGAGGAAGTAAGAAGAGTGAGGCAGCTTTTCACTGCATTGCAGAAGATCTGAGATGTAAAGGACATGCGCTCACCGCCGATCTAGATAAATAAATAAGTGTTGAACACTACTACTGAAATGCTGTGTCCTCTAACCCCTACATGCAAAATCTAGTCGTTGAGACTACACATAATGTTTTTTTTTTTACACTGTGCTTATACTAAAAACTAATTCAGAAAGTGTAAAATGCTAAACAACTGGCTACTTTTAGCTATAGAATCTACCTTGGCTAATATTAGTATTGAATAACAATGTGATTTATTATGGAGTATATATAGAAATGTTTGGCTGCTGTTTAATTAATTAATTAATTGAATATGGCATCTCTGAAATCTCACTCATACCCTTTATGGCCAGATGGTTGTGCATACGTGACCATCACTCCCATATGCTTTTACATTTATGGCATCTGGCAAACACCATTATCCAGAGTGACTTACATTTATCTAATTTATACGACTGAGCAGTTGAGGGTTAAGGGCCTTGCTCACAGGCCCAGCAGTGGCAGCTTGGTGGTGCTGGGGCTTGAACCCCTGACTTTCTAATCAATAACCCAACACCTTAACCATTGAGCCGCCTCTGCCCTTAATGCTTGTATGCGCTTGTTAATCATCCTTTCCACCCTTTTACTGTTATAATAACCTTCATTCTCCTGAGAAGATTTTCCACTAGATTTTGGAGTGTGGCTTGCATATGGGTGCTATGGTCAGGTGTCCACAAACTTTTGGCCACAGTGTGTGTAACAAACATTCCATTTATGGAATAGCAAGGGTATATTTCTAACTTGCATCTTTGTACATCTATCCCAGCAAAATAAATCCCTTGATAATTATAGTGGTGAGAATTGACGCATTCTCAGGATACTTTTCTGTTTCAAGTAGCAGAAGTTTGAGGTTTATAGAAAAGGAACGTTTGAAATGGTATACACATAAATCTGAGGATTCTGTATTTCATTGCTTAAGTTTTTTTTTTGTGACAAACAGATGGATAACTGTGTAAGCTGATTTTAATGGAGTCCAGTAATTTGATCAGTTACTATATATGGAAGCATTTAGATGTTCGGTAGCTTATGAGCAGCTTGTGAATAATTTCCTCCATCTGTGCTTGTTTCTGTAGTCTGCACTCAGTATGATGCAGATGCTGGAGGACACGCTAATTGAGCATGCTCACACCAAGCCCCTCCTTCCCAGCCAGCTGATTCGCTACAGGGAGGTGCAGGTGCCAGATGGTAAGTGCTGGAATGTCTCATTCCGCATGCACATCACACACTCGCTTTATATAACCTCACAGTAGGACACACGCAACCCTCGCCCAAATTTCTAGCATTACTGACCAGTGCTTGTGTAATGTATCCTGCAGCTGTGTCACCCCCCTCTGAGTGGTGAATGTTTCATAAGCTGAAGTCATCATCTGGACAAAACACATTTGTTTTTCTGTAGTACGCAGAGGCTGGATTGCCCATTTTACACTTCAGGAACTGTGTGGAATTGCTTCGTTTCAAGAAATCCATTTTGTGGTAGTGTTGAATTCTCAGTGGACCAAAATTATACTCCATGAATACGTCACTATATCACCCGTGCTGCTTTCTCTGTGAGCCCAGTGATGCTATTACTGTTGTTTCTTTATCACTGCAAAATCCTTTTGAAACTCTCTCTGCTTTATTATTGCATTTCTGCGGCTGGTTGTGAACTGCACAGGGTGCAGTGAAACAGTAGAATATGAGTGCTCCAGGCAAAAGCAATGGCGCAGTTGGACTCTTGTCTGGAAAAGCTGACTGTTTCCAGTGGTAGCAGTTTATTAATTGCTCAATATAGTTTTTGATTTGCCAGATCCATCATTTAATGTTGTTACCTTGAAAATTGCTTCAGATTCCTAGAACATGTACAGAAGGTCCATGATTTGTGTGTATGTATGTTTGTCATGACTCCTTGTCTAAGTCCAGTTCTCTGTGATCATCAGGTGGCTGGTATGTGTACCAGCAGAGGAACGAGGTCCATAATAACTGCGGTATAGAGATTTACTATCAGACGGACATGCAGACCACGCATGACAACATGCTGCTGGAGCTCTTCTGTCAGATCATCCATGAGCCTTGCTTCAATACCCTACGCACCAAGGAACAGCTGGGTACGCTGCACACATAAGAAATCAGTGTTTTTGGGACAAACTTCACTATTCAATTACTATTTGAGTTGTATTATCAGGGAATTTGAAGGCAAGATAAATCCTCCCTTGTTTAATCCTCCTTTGTTTATTTTAGCCAGCAAACGCCCAGTCCATTGAAACAGTACTTGGTAACCTTTCGCTCTGATGAGCATAGTTACTTCAGTCAGTCAGTCATTTTCTGTACCGCTTATTCCCAGTTACGGGGTCACGGGGGAGCCGGTGCCCAGCCGGCAAC
>JAOVYV010000040.1:20792658-20805998 GCA_025674545.1 Hassar affinis | reverse complement strand
GCCCCACCCGGGGATCGAACCCGGGTCCTTCTTGCTGTGAGGCGACAGTGCTATCCACTGCGCCACCGTGCCGCCCTTACTACTAGTCTACATTGCAAATACATTGTAGGTTATGTTAGTTTCAGACTAGGGTCAGTGTGTGTCCAGAAAACCCAGTGTTCATCTCCATTAAAATAAAATGTAGGCTGAGCACATGCTGCTACAAGGATACGTTTATACAGCAGAGTGACTGACACCCAGTCGTCACCGTAAGGCAATATTTCTAATCCATCAGAGTAGTGTTTATAAAATCATTTATTCACATAAAACTCTTTTAGAATTCCAGGTTCTACTCTCAATTTAAAAATACCACAACCTATAAAATACAGAAAAGAAGCAATCTCTTCCAGCTCTGATTACAACAGAGGAGAGGAAGTCTGAATCTTCACTATTACACATGGAGGGAGGAGAGGGAGGGAAAAAAAAAAAAATCACATTCTCAGAGAGAGACAAAACTGAACGGCTTACGTGAATCAGAAATGCATCAGTGTGTGCTGCAACATCCATCACTCTGTCCACTCCTGTCCTCCAAAATGCACATTCCTTAAGCTGTAGCAGCTGGGGTGAAGCCCATTCCATTCCAGCAGCAGTCATCTGTATTCGCTCTGCAGCACGCGTGCACACGCACACACACAAGACGTGATGCAGGTGGCATGGAGGTCTCTGTGATGCATCAGTCTGTAAAGGGCTGTGGACGTTCGCGCTCGGCTGCTCAGGCCTCCTCCTGCTCGGGGAAGTTGAGGATCTTGCGATGGGCCTGGCGGAGGTACTGCTGCTGTTTGAAGTAGACCTTAAACGCACCCTTAATGGCCACAAAAGCGATGCCGCCCTGCACAGAGAGAATGCATCGTGATGCACTATGACTGCTTCAGTACAGGACACTGTTGAGGCAAGATGTGAGCACAAATGTTTCAAATGAACTCATTTTCCAAGAGCAGTGTCTACATATTTATTTAAGATCCGTTACTAACCCTATTTTTTTTTATTTACAGTTTGATGCTGTGGAACACATCAGATAAGTTAGTTCCTGTTCTGCGTCTTATGTAAAGCAGCTGTAAACAGTTGTTTCTCACCAGCCTCTCGGTTCCTTTCTCTTAAGCTCATTAAGATGGAAAGCACAACTCATCAGTTTCAGAGAAACCATAAAGGGCAAAGCCATGTCCAAGAACAGAAAGTTACAGCTATACTTCTTAAAAGCGTGTATGCTGGGGACTCCTTCCAAAAAGATCTTCTCACAGAAAACTTCATGTCTACAATTACACATTTTTAAACATCTGTTTAAGTCGAATGCCTGCAAGACATGTCCTCATGCAAGCCGTTACTATAGAAATAACGTTAAAACGAGTGCATTAAAATAAACCTGCGGTTTCAAGTGCAGCTGGAACTACTGTCAGAGAAAATTAATCATCACCTTTGTACCAGTGCTGTGACTGAAACAGTGCTGTGATGTACGTCATTATTTTCATAACACAGCAAAACTGACCATTGCAAAATCGTGCGGTGTGAGATTATGCATTGTGATCTTATGCTTTTTGTATACCGTATTACCCATCCTTAATGAATTCACACAGAACTAACCTAGAAATCTTTGAGGTCTAGGTTATGTTTTATTAACTACAACCTGACACTGATCTGCATTTAAAAAAAGAAAGGTTTCCAGCCTACCAGGATGGTCCTCTGCAGGTTGGAGTTGACTCTGCTGAACATGAGCTTGCCCACGATGGTGGCGATGGTGGGAAACACCAGCGCTCCACACAGGATCCGAGTGGCTGATACATGATCGGCTAACGGGCTTGCCTCAGCAGGGATTCTGGGAACTGGACAACCAATCCCTGCAAAACATGGGTGGTCCAGATTCAAAATAAATAAGGCATCCACAGCTGCAGAATGAATTTACTGAGGGTGCTAACTATAATTACGCATTTGAAAATTTCATAGTATGTCAGTCAACTTGGCTAATTACCCATGCTGCAATACTCAGGGAAATATGAGTGGTCTGAGAGTGTGTGGAGAAAGTGCTGACATTTATTAAACCTAATTATATCACGGTGCTGTTGTTTAATTTTCTATAACAAGGTATTGTTTAATTTTCTATAACAGCACAGCTCAGACAGCAGCGGCGCCTGTCATTCAACTGATACCTTTATATATAATATACACACTGACTGTAATGTTATTGTTCCTTTAGAAACAGCTCATTCACAGGGACATGTAGGTGGATGGTCTACACAAAGACTAATCATATAGCTAGCACAAAAATGAGTTATGTAATAAACATTTATATGGTGAAGCTTTAACAATTTAACAGTTAACACTGTTGAGCCCCTGAGCAAGGCCTTTAACCATGCTGCTCAACCCAGCCACTGAGGGGTGCAATTCACCCAGTGCCAGTCCCAAGTCTGCTTAATGGGAGGGTTGCCTCAGGAAGGGTATCCAGCATATAATCCTGTGCCAGATTACCCCAGTGACCCCAAGGAAAGGGAACAAGCCATTAATAGAAAACAAATTTGTAATCACTGGCAAAGCACTGTGGCATAAGAGGAATAAAACAGCATAGGACCTGCTGTTATAAGAAAATCAACAGTAATTCCACTTTGTGTCAGGTGTGAATGTTTTTTTTTTCCTCTAACAGCAAAACTTGTCATGGTTTAAGCATTACTCATTTAATTACAAGTAGCTCTTAATAATAATAATAGTTATTATTATATATTTTTATTCATAGTTCACATTCTTTAATTATACAAACCCTACATTATTCAAGAGTAAATATATGAGGTAATATGGTGCATTTGTAGATTAGAATTCTGGCTCCATATATTTTCAATAAAGGCATGAATAACTGATTTGATCCATTAGCTGTGTCCCAATTCACAGGCTGTGTTTTTCAAGGGCATTTAAGGCCAATGTAAAGACGGTGTGACTAGGCTGTCCTATTTCGAAGGCTCCTTCATATGCAGCTTTCTTTTCCATGTCAACGAAGTATCCGATGGGTGCATCCCTTGCCAGCTAATATATCACAAGGTTCAATGGGTGCCGGTGAGGATTCAAGAATATGGTGGCGTCAGCAAAGGAGTGAACGGCGTACATGAGTAAATGTATTTAGTTACATTCCAGCACCATTTTAAATAGGAATAAAACTGAAACCAGGCAGTTAACAACCACTAATGTTAACATTAGTGGCAGACAGTGAAGCATCCCCAGCCCTAATAAATGAAAAAAATAAGCATCCACGCTTGCCAGGTGACGTTTCATGGCAAAACGGTAAGGGCAGGAACAGTGATGCTGTGACACAAACAAGAACTGGAGCAGATGGTCTCATTTCGGTTCAGACATCGCGATGCAGTCAGCCTCTGAAGAATGCGGCGTAGACCGTGCGCTCTTGATATTTTCCTTAACAATACAAATCTCCATCAGAGTTTTAGGCTATGTAAGACACAACAAATCATTTCCTGTCAAACAATTATCTGATCTGCACAGCACTATACTGCAAACAGCGAGATAATGCGGTAGTTTTTCTCGAGGCTGCTCTCGGGTGATTAATTCAGATAGATTTTGCAAAGAGATATAAACCTTATAGGCTGTAGCAGCAGCGTTCGTGTCCCAAAGCACTTCCCCGCACAGATATTCTGTAAGCTACAGCAAGAACATGCAGAAGCAGACAAACCGCAGGCACTAACCTGGAAAGATGCTGTTGAGGATCTGTAGCTTGTTGGAATACTTCCTCCACAGACGCAGCACATAGTCCTCCCAGCGTATCATCTTTCCCAGAATGAGCATGACAGGGATGGTGGGCAGTCCGATAAGGAGAAACAGTGGATCGGCCCTTTCCATTACGTCCAGCCCCTCCTTATGGCCAACCACCTGTCAGAACAAAAAACCTCCATTAAGTCCATTAAATCTTGTACCTGTGTGTACTTGAATGTGAACTTAAACAGATGTTCATCCTTGTGTACTCGCCTGCATCACCGTGACAGCTCCATATGTGACTGCAGTCCAGTAGATGGAGCCCACCATGATGCCAGCTGCAGCAAACGGGCATGCCTTGGAGATGAGACGATCAGCCAAGTCCAGCACATATACAATGGGCCCTGCAGAAAGGGAGAAGGAGTGAGACAGAGTTAATTATTTCTGAAACATTCAACAAACAAATACATGATGCAGGATTTCACTTATTCTGGATTGGGATTTTTTTATTTTTTAAATGGTGGACAATGTGTCCAATACATCAATATTATAGGACAAGTTTAGCAGCACTGGTATTGCATAAAGGACAAGAAGAAAAAAAGGAAGAACTAGATGACTGGCACACAGAAGTCTGCCTCTCCAGCAGGGGGCAGCAAAACATGGTGCTTAGCAGTTGGCATATGTGCAGTAGACACCCTTCCCCTTGTTTACTAGCTGATGCTAAACTTATTCACTCAAATTCCAGCCTTGACAGAAAGCAAGACTTCACAGTTCTTACATAATCCAAACCTGGGGGGGGGGGAGACTATTAGAATTTAAAAATTACTGCTGCAGCAGTGTGGTTGGAAACAGAGTGCCACCACTATATTTGTCTATATAGTAATAACAGAATCTCTCTTACTAAGAGAGCTTCTGCATTGTATTTTCACATGAGCTGATCATGTGAATCAGACACTGCCACTACTGCATTCTTCAGACCAGTGATTTCCAGCCCTGCCCTGTACAGTTCATGCTTTCCTGCTGTAACACAGCTGATCAGAAATATGCACTAATTAACAGGTCGTTCCTGAGCGGATACGGGTGTGTCAAAAGTACATTAAGAGAAGAATTGTTCGCTGTTCTTTACAGAGACATTACATTACAATGGTCTGAATATTGAAGCAATGAGGAAACACATGAAGTGTGCTTGTGTCCAAATTCCACACACACACCAATTGCTTCAATGGAATGCACATTTACTGGTACTAACTGCAAGTAGGCAGAAGCTGATTGACTGTCACTCCTTGATTGTCTAGTATTACTTTGCAATTTATGGGTAGTTATAAACACCAGTGGAAAACCACGTTTATAATGAAAGTCACCCAACACTTCCACCGATGCCGTTGGATGGAAAATCCTAAGCGCAGAGATTTTACTACAGCATTTTATAAAGGAAGGATGCATTCATCTGATCTCCTGAACTTTGCATCTCTTCCTGTCTGACTCACATTCTCAAGCAGCTCAGTAAGACATATGCCATGTTACCAGCAGGCAACCTGATTTCCTCCAGCTATCATTTATAACTTTTTTATATATGCTTTAAAAAAAAAAACAGGGTGACACAGTCTTCTCTTCTCACATAGGAGAAGCCAAGTTGGCTGTGCAAAGCATTTAAGTAAGGGTTTAGCTCTTCAGCAAAATACTTCAGGAGCACCATTTTCAAAACTGAATGCATTTGAGGCAAGAAGAAAAGACTCATTTTTCAGTCCAAGTCAAAGCAAGGACATGATGTGATTTACTCAAGCTGTTAATCTTATGGTCATGTTAGTCTGAATGAAACTTCGGCTGCTGCTTGCCTTTAAAAAAGCAGATTGTGTGGCACTGTTGCCATGGCACCACATACTGGCAAGGAAAGAACTGACCATTCCCCACACTGGTGAGCACCTCCCTTTCAGTTAATATCCTTCTTTTCTTCTACAACGGTGACAAAATGTCCTGCAGCGTCGACTCCGCTCACATGCACAAGTTCACATTACAGGTTTAAATAGGTGTTTTCCAGGTCCTGTCTACAGTGCTGCAATGAGAGCTATTCTCTCATCAGCCACAGGACCACGAAAACGCAAACATGCCCAAGTGGCTAATTATGAGCATTTACCACGAGTGGCCGAATAAACCCATTACTACCGTGAGCCACTTAATGTATTGGTGCTGGCACTGTATCTGTGAAAGCGTGTGAATCAATGAGGTCCTTAGTGAATGATCTTAAAAAAAAAAAACCCATTGTGAATTAGATTCAGCAAACCAGTATTAGCTCACGAACAGGAAAAAGGTGATAAACATGGACACTCAAAAAACACCCAAAGCTAAACTGTCCCCCAATTGTAATGTTAATGCACTCTGATGGGGGGAGGGGGACCTGCAAATTTAATCTCTTAAGTATTTCTAGGCTTGGACAGCCTTTGCATTTAGACATTACCAATGCAGGCACTTTGCAGGGCAGTGCTTAAGCCATACCTGCCTGTGCCAAGCTCATCAATATCCCTCACCGGAAGATCCATCCATCTCTGATGACAGTGCCGGAATCTCTGCCGCTTTCTCCCTGTCTAAGCATTACAGCATGGCACTGTGGGGAGGCTGGGGGTATGACGCATCCCTAATGGCTTTTGGACATAGGAAAAGCTGATCCATTCCTTTCTAACGCCGGCCATAATTAAGACAATTTTTAAAAGTGGGTACAAATTGAGCCACCCTGAGCTCCTGGTCTGATGGAAAAAGTGTTTCCAGACGCTCTGTGCCAGCAGCTGGCCGTGTACAAAAACCTTTTGTCCCCGATGTTGCCACCTGACGACAGCTACAGGAAACTTTAACGTCATTTTTGGTCTTGCGTAAGCCTGAGCTTAACCTGACCAAAAGTATATAATGAAATTCACAAAAGGGTGAAGTCAGTAATGGTCCTTTAATTCAGACTTGTGCCAAAGATTCAACCAGACTAGACTGGTAAGCCTTACACAGTCCACCTTGAAACTCAGACATTTGCAAGATAGGAACGTTGTGAAACTTTAATCAGGCTCTTTGAAAATAATTCAATAGAATGGCACTGCGAAAATTGACGCTGCTTTTTTTTTTTTTTTTTACCCTGAGATGGAGTGCACCTCTCTACAGAAGACATTATTTAAATGAGTACAGTAGCAGTCTGGCCATTTAATTCTCCCACAGAGCTTTCTATAACTGAATTTTCCACTGACAGTACTTGCAGATGCACTTGTGCAGATGCACTAACCAATTAAATTCAACCGAGTAGTCAAACAGGCTAATAACTATAATTACTTTTGAAATTACACTGATAAAGAGAACCAATGTACCTATATAATACCTTTTTATTTCACAACATGGAGTAATCATGAGGAATTACTTACACATAACTGTGTGTGTAGACTTGTGTGGTAAATGAAAGGACCGGACCTTTCTGCTGAAGGGCATTTGCAAATGAGGTATCGTCCTCCGAGTACTCCGAACCCTCTATAATTCTATGAGGTCCATTTGGTACATATAGTTTTAGAATGGTTTAGATGTAAGGTTGGTTTAGAAGTAAAAATACTAATTCTCTACATTTTATAGGCACACTAAGTGCTGATTGCACGCCACATCCAGTAATTTCCCCACTCAGCATAACGTTAATGCATCATGTATCCTTGAAGTGGTAATAAAGCATAAAGCTGACAGTGCTAGATACGGCCCTTTCTCTACCTGTCAGCACTCTGATCAGTAAGGTCAGATGCTGATTGCATGGGTGCTACTTATTTTTTTTTAGGCTTAAGTTAAGTTGTTCATCAGATCTAGAATATAGTGACTAAGCATGAGGAGTCGTCGTCTGCTGGGATCCTGAAGTATACAAGTTCATTCATGATTGCAAAAGCTAGTTTTTAGCAGCACATTCTAAAAAGAAAAGAACGTAACCAAGATAATTAAAGCCTGCCAAACGGTCTGCTTTAAGTTCGCTCTTCTTTACATGTAGCTCACCATTCGTGCATCTTCTTTCATTAAAGGTTAAGCTGCCTTTTCTTTCATGCGTGTCCATCCACTGTGTACTCCTGCACAGCAACAGGAAATCATCTACAAATTCATCTCAAGTCCCAAATCGAATGTTCCCTGGCAGACATCCAAGCCAGCTTGTTTGAAGAAGGAAATGTTTAATAGCATGGGAAAAACTTAAACTTTGGAGAAAAAAAAAACAGACAAAGGCACCCTTCGTGCTCATTCTGTCTCCTTCCTCTCCCCGCGTTCACCTTTCTCTTGCAAGGTGAATGGAGCACACATGCAGTGCAATTTCGCAGCTGGCCACAGATGAGGAGGTGAAATGATACGGACGGCATTATCCAGAAATAAACCGACGCGAGCCCGACACAGCCAGACAAGTAGACAAGAACAAAGGAAATGGAGAGAGAACAAAAGAAGCGTTTTAGTAAGGTAGTCTGAAGGTTATTCTATCCATTTGCATAGAAGCACAAAGAATGTCTGCAACACATGAGGATAATAACTGATCACTGAGACTGGCAAGTAGACTCTTATAGAGTGTGGAATTAATGGAATCAGAGATGACGTCTGCTCGCTGCAGAATCAAACCTGTATATGAGCCTGTAAGGCTTTTATGAGCTAATTAGAGCAACCCTACACGAGTCTTATCATGTAATGGTTCAGTCATTTAGGTGCATGTATAAGAGAGTGAAAAATCAGGGAGACAGAGAGAGAGACAGACAGAAAGACAGAGGGATTTTTTGAGAAAAGAAAGGGAAAGAGTGAGGGGGAGAGAAGGAGGGGCAGAGAGAAAGAGAGAGAGAAAGACAGGCAGACAGAGGCAGAGAAATAGACTTAAACAGAGTGACACAATGACCAGACTGCATTAGCTGCAGGTCTAAATCCTGTCCAGTAAACACAGCACAGAAAACGCAATACAAATAGCTCAGTGCCTGTTTACTGTCTCACTCTCTCTCACACACACACACCCCTGATCATGGCTCACTCTGACCAGCTACCATTGACCTCCATGAACAGCAGGAGGGGTGGATTAGGCAACCTCACCTGAAGCTCTATAATTTCCTGTTCCAACTCAACTATAATCCATCAGAAAAATCTCTCCCCTATAGGTGCTGCATGCACAGAGGGATTTTGCTGACAGCTCTATTTGTTGTTTGATAGAGACCAGAGACAGCAAAAGACCTTGTTGTGTCAGCAAGGCTTAACCATGGCCACAACAGATGACTCTTTACTAAAAAGCTCCCTCGTTCCTGAAAACACTGAGCTACTCAGCCGAGTTCTTCACATGACCACCACCATCATAGCTGAGGAATCAAACTGAGCCACTGAACGAAAATGAGGGGAAAGCCACAACAGGAAAGGAAGACCTGAGTAACATGGAAAGTCACATTTTGATTGATGTTGAAAGGAAGTGGATTGGAGAACAATCAGGCTGCACCACGTGCACAGCATTCTTCACAAAGGATACGGAAATGAGGCACTGGAACACACAGGCCTCTTTAATCGCTAAGTGACCTCCCTGTGTAAAAAACCCTGGACCCACAGCGGGACGGATTAGGACTTCATAACGTAGCAATATCTCATTTTGCACTACTCCACTGCTGTGTGGTAAGTGTAGTGGCCACTGGCATTATTATTAAAAGTTGGGGGACTACATGCTTAATCTGTCCATTCTTCATATTTTGGATTTGAGACTGTACCTATCCTGATGGTATCACATGTCCTTTTCTCTCAAATATTCTTCCCCTCCCCTTGTAAAAAAAAAATTGCATGGTGAATTTACCTCATCCTTATCTCCATTTCACCGTCAAGAGAATTAAGTTGACGTGGCTGAGTTTACTCGTAGTTGTAAATGGGAGTGGGTCTCTAAACTGATCACTTGGGTAATCAAATACACAAAGCTATTTCAAACCAGTGAGTCTTTAGTGCAGATTTAAACTGTGAGAGTGTAGTTATGTTCCTAATATCATGTGGAAGAGAGTTCCAGAGCTTGGGAGCAGAGCAGCAGAAAGATCTACACCCCATAGTGGTGAGCCGGGCAGATGGGACAGTCAGATGAATAGAAGAAGAAGATCGGAGGATGCGAGAAGGAAGTGCGACATGAATAGGTAGACTCTGGTCCGGTTTTGGACCTAAATGAATTTTATTGAGTACAAAATCTCGCAATGCGTCTAAACTTTCATTTCCTGCGGTCCAATCACAGAGACTAAAAGAAATTCTAGGACAACAGTGATCTCACTGACATTTTCATAAGCAATGTGTGCTCTTCAAAACATTCTGCTAATTCATAACAGTAGGCTAACATTCAGAATGTTAAACTTGCTCACAGACATTACAAACTCTTCTTACAAAGAAGAGAAAAGTGGACAGTGAAAACTTAATTTAAAGAGGAACGGTCTGACAAATATGCATCCATTCTCCCTGAGAGGCACAGGAAGCCAGTCTGTTTAATGTGTAATGAAACCATGGCCGTTTGCCATCCATCGACCTTCAGCTCAGTGGAAATTTTGTAAGTGGACCTGTAAGATCCATACTTGGTCTAAACTTTTGTCCAAAATGATGCTCTAAAACACCTAACGTGCATCACATACACTGAAAAATACACTGCTATATGTGGAGCATATAAACTGAAACACACAGAAAATCTTTTCTAAATTCTAAGGAAAGAAAATCTCTCTCTCTCTTCTTTACTGGGAGTCATCTATAACGTCTTGTTTCACTGGGCTAGAAATATGAGGTTAGACAGAGATCAAATTCCTGTGCATTAGGCACCCAGTAATGCATTTTGTATATTGTATTTTGGCTAGCATTAGCCTTGAATCTGCAGCTCCAGGCTCTGACTGTGTCTCCATTATTCAGGCAGTACATGGAGGTTTCTACCCAACAGGCTGATGTTACTACAGAGCAATAAATGTAAAGACTGTCGCTCTGGAAAAGACGCCAAGTTGTTTAAAACAGGACTTTCATCAAATGTTGAATGTCAAAACTGTGGAACATGTTTGTCCTGCTCTTTAAAGTCTTAACCGTGTATCTATGTAATGTCATGTGCTCTTTGTTTGGGAGTAGAAAATCTGACACATACCCAGCTTGGGGAAGACAATGAGGTACTCTGCATTGCATTGAGGACAAGTTACGCGTGCCGTGCTGTTGCCCCGCTGCTTCTCATCCACCCAGCGCTGCAGACAGGTTTGGTGCACCCACTTGGTGGAACCACGGCATCGACACGGCCGCACCCACTCAGCAGTGCGGTCATCCTCGTCCGTGGCAAAACACACCCAGCAACTCCTGCAAAACAGAGGAGTCAGAGAACAATGAGAAAAGTACATTCTATCACAATTACTGTTCGTCTGTCAAAATGCTCCAGAGCAAGGACTGATCAGCCTGGTAACAGCAGCAATCTTGAAAGTGTCCCCCTACAGAATTTAGGGGCTTCATTGTTGTTGAACAACAAAACACTGTCAAGTTTATACAAGCCATTTTCGTTTGAAATAACCTAGACAACTAAAAACTGAGAGCAAAAATGACTGTCTGTGAATCACTATTGACATCTATTATGAATAAACCCTAGTAATTGTTGCTCTACACAGCCAGTTTGGGAGGAGAGGGAAAATTGCCACAACTGTCTGGTGGGTGTGTTGGTATTTTGGCTCCTCTCCAGATGCACATTACCTTTAAAAAACGCAATCGAACGTAACCCTAGTTCTAACAGTGCAAAGAAGCTGACTATTTTCATTTGTGAAATATCGGAACGTTTTTTGAAAAGCTGTATTGTCCTCCTTTACCACCTTCATTTCAGAATGAGGTAAGAATGAGAAATGTAAGGTGCTCCACCAGGAGAACAAACAGTCACCTTTCAAAACCAGAAAGAAATGAATCAAGTAATGGATCACTTTTCTGTGAGTGACTGAAACACTAAAGAAAAGAAACTACTATTGCCACCTGCTGCTTAAAAAAACAAGGCAAGTAAGTATAAAAGGAAAGCGAGCAGGAGAGGGAGGGAGGCAGAATGAAAAAGACGACAGAATGAGAGCAAGAATCATTACAGAGCAGCACTGGAAGGACAGCCCAGCATTCTGCACCAGTGACTAAGCACAAGTAAAAATAAATAAATAAATAAAAAAATATCATCAGCTCAGCATCACAAAGACGAACTCGATGACGGGAAAAACGAACATACAAAGGAAAGCCCATTAAGCTCATCAAGGCAGATTTGGCAAGCACTGTAGTTTGGCACTTCATAAATGCAATTTCCTGCATTCAGATCAAAGAACAGAGGTCAAACATTAATCCAATGAAAAATAAGAACAATCTATAATTTAAATAACCCTAAAAGCACAGTTATTTTGCATTTTGCACAGTGAGGCACCATTTCCAGCAAGCTGAAGACATCAACACCTCATCTGCACCGGGTCAGGGACTAGACAAACCCACTTTGTTGTGGAGAAGTCCACTGCTTGGTATTTTCTTGCTTCTTTAGCTTTTTATTTTTTATTTTTAATCTACTAAGCTACACATTACACAGGCACAACCCTGGACCAAGAGGATTGGAAAAAGAAAAGAAAGCTGGTTTACATTTTATGACTGGCAATCCAAAGAAAACAAATGAGAATAGCATAAATTGTTAAATAAAAAAGTGTTAATACATAAATTATCATCAGCAGCACTAATTAGCAAACTGTCAAAAAAAAAAAAAAAAAAAGTATGGCATTTTACAGAGAAAATAGAAAACGGTTTTAATTCCTTTTAACATGCATGTAATGGATGAGGTCTGAAACCTTTACATGATGCAACACCCATACTTATACGAACATGTTCACCTATGCTTCACCACTGACTCATATCTAATCCTGTCCTGCCTATCTTTCACCATTTTTGCACCCAGTTGCTATGATGTCATAGTTTCACTGTTTGTTCCAGTGCATGACTGGATCGTTAATATACCACTGACATTTTCAAAATTCTAAATAAAATGCATTTCCATCTGTGAAGGTCTATGTATGCTTCTATTTTTCAACCTGATCAAGCTCCTTACTCCAGTGGCACTCAATCCTTTTGTATCTGGCTGCAACTCACCCAAAATGTTGCAGTCCCCTCTCCCCCCTGAAATCTCACAGCCTCCGTTCCTCAGCACAGGGACACGGGCTGCACTGAAATCTTTGGGTATAATCTGCTACAGCTGTAAATGTGTCGCATTTCTATCTCTACTACCATTCCTTCCATGTTCTTCATCATGCAGAATGACTATACAAAAAACAAAATGGTACTGCTGCCGACTAAACAACTGTGACTGATTGGCTACGTAGCTCTGCACACTGCAACACTAGTGAGATTTTTCTTTTGAGTCATGGCCACTTTTTCCTTCATCTTACAACATCATTATACTGACAAAGGCAACATTGCAATCCGGGGCGACATGGTGGCTCGCCTCACAGCAAGAAGGTCCCGGGTTCGATCCCCGGGTGGGGCGGTCTGGGTGCTTTCTGTGTGGAGTCTGCAGGTCCTCCCCGTGGGTTTACTCCGGGTACTCGGGTTTCCTCCCACAGTCCAAAGACATGCACGTTAGGTTGATTGGCGTCTCTAAAGTGGCCCTAGTGTGTGAGTGT
>JAOVYV010000040.1:20686786-20699511 GCA_025674545.1 Hassar affinis | reverse complement strand
AAAACTTTATTATACAATGAAGTTTTAACACAGCGTCCTTTAACAACGACTCATGGTTTAATATCCACTTGAAAAGGCCTTGTGTGAGAGTCCCAGCTCAGTGTGTAGTCTGTCGGCTGCACTGGCTCATCGTGGATATTAGCAAGGGAACCAGAGCTACGCTGCTAGCTAGCTAAGTGTTAGCCTGGCTGCCGCTCTTTTAAACTGTAAAAAAGACTGTAGAATTAAAAATAAAACTCACCTCGAGACTGCCATGGTGAAAATTTAAAGTGTATCTTTCCCTAATGTGCGTATGGTCCGTTGGCGGTGTGTTGAACAGCGGACAGTCACCATTAACGGCTCAGGGCGGATTAGCTAATCAAAGCACTAAGACACCGGTGTAGCGCTAGCGCTAGCTAGGTATTTAGCCAGCGCGTGCTACACGGAGAAAGGCCCGATATCGCAGCACACCATCCGAGTGTCGGCGGTGCAGCCGCTTCACACTAGCCCAAAAAGAGACAGCCCGCTTTCCCTCAAATATCCTCTCACACTCAAACAACGCGAGTCGCCCTTTAACACCGCAGACATCAATTTAACCCTCAGCACTTCTCCCAAAAAGGTATTTCACGCGAATAAGTAAAGAAAAGTAATTTTGTTGGTCACAAAAGAGAAGCCGGGAGGCTGATTTTATATGAGGAGCCATCTTGTATTTATTCCTTCCTCCGCAGTAGCCGCGACCTGATTGGTTACATGGCCTTCGGCTGGCCAATCAGAGCGCAGATGTCAAGAGGAAGCACGCGGCTCAACAAAAAAACCCTCCTTGACAGGATATACAATTCCTTTCTACAGTAGTCTGGTGCAGTTATCACACAGTTACTGAGACGCACTTCGCTTTCAGCTGGAAAGTTAGTTTGCTACACAGAAGCAAATACTCACATATTAGTCTTGTTGAAAAAGCCAGGTTAGTCTAAAGAGCTACTGGTTAACAAAACACAGGTCAAACTGGTCAAAATGGTGTTTGCCAAGGAAGCATTTCTGAACTATTGCTAATAGAAATGAAAGAAAGAAAAGAAATGAACACATCAGTAAGACAAGTTTATTTTTGCTTATTGGTTTATTTAACATCACATCAGCATCTACGGCTATTCATGACAGGAACAAGGTTACACTACTACACACATTCATCAGTACAAATTCAATGTCAAACTCTGTCATGAGCAATTTTGTATTTCCAATTCACCTAACCTGTGGGAGGACTATGGACTGTGGGAGGAAACCAGAGTACCCAGAATAAACCCACACAGACATAAGGAGAACACGCAGACTCCACACAGAAAGGACCCAGGAGACTGCGCCACCTGGGATCAAACCCAGGACCTTCTTGCTGTGAGGTGACACTACCCACCATGCTGCCCAGTAAGACCAGCAGAATATAGAGTGGTCTGGGTCCTTTCTGTGTGGAGTCTGCATGTCCTCCCTGTGTCTGTGTGGGTCTGCTCTGGGTAGTCTGGTTTCCTCACACAGTCCACAGTCCTCCCACAGAAACCCCACTGAATATTTGGCAACCACATACCATTTCTGATTAAATATCCATAATTTTTCCATTCAAATATTAGTTACATCTCACAAGCCAGGTTTCCCAAAATAAGTTCCACCATAACTCTGACCAGATTTTAAGATGACGGAATTATACTCATTTTGAAAATGAGAAAGTAACCTTTATATTCAATTTCAAGTGTCTAGTCAATTTGGCTTATTACACAATCATTCATTCATTTTCATAATATACCATTCTGTTCTGTGCACCATGTTGCATCTGTAGAGGGAATGAGGCAGGAATATACAAATGGAAGAAGACGCCTTTAGTTGTCACATGGACATTACATTTACATATTTGTATATGTACATATTTGCATATCCCAGCTTGTTAGGTCAGCCATGATAGAGATGATAGAGCCATGATAAAATAGAAAGGCCTACTCAGGGCTTGCTCAGGGATCCAACAATGGCAGCTGGGAAGGGATGCCCATCACAGGACACCATGAACACACACATTCACTCACTCATTCACACTTAAGGTCAATTTAGTGTAGCCAGTCCCACCTTTTGGCATGTCTTTGGGAAGTGGAAGCTCTGGCTTGAACTGTGGACAGGAAAGCTGTGAAGACAGTAAAGATACCTGCTGTGCCACTGTGTTGCCTGGCTTAGCTATAGCAACAATTACGTTTTAAAAGTGGGTTATAATGATCTCCACTACCTTACAGTCATCATAAAAATATTATAATAAAAACACAAATTACATGAATACATATCACACACCACTACTGACCTACTTTGAAAACCACAGCAATAATCTAGTTGCTACACTTTCCTCTGTGGGAACAGTCAGGTCTGACTCATCTAAGACTCTTATTTTAAATGCAAAAAAGTTTTTTGATATAGCCATATGTTCTGGGGAACTATATCACCTATATCTAATTTTATTCTGCAGTCTAAACCTGAATCTGTGGAACCACCAAATCAGCATCTGTACATGACAAGACAGAAAGAATTAAAGACATATTTCCATCAGTTTTATAGGAATGTTTGCCCAGTGATAGGTAGTTTGTGACAAAGGAGAAATTAAACATAACTCATATTTTGGTGCTGTCAATTCTTCTATAGTGCTTGCTGATTTTTGCATTTTCTTGATGCTCAAAAAAGTAATCAAACTTCCACTTGGGTAAAATGTTGGAATAAAAGCTTCATAACCCCAGTCCTGCAGTTTATTAAGTACTTCATCATTTTCATTTTCAATCGTACTACCTCTAAAGTAATTTTGTTTTAAGCAATTTTAGATTTTTAGATTTTAGATAGATAGATAGATAGACAGACAGACAGACAGACAGACAGACAGACAGACAGACAGACAGATAGATAGATAGATAGATAGATAGATAGCACTTTTGGGAAGTTTGTATCCTCTAACTTCCTTCACAAATAGTTAAGTACCTAATTGAAAGAACAGAATTTTAAAATGAAAGAAATTCAGTAAAGAATACCTATAATGGCTTTATCAAGACTGTTGCTTTGCAGAGAACAGTGTTCCATATCAGAAAATGACTAAATCAAATTAATTTTGTCTTAACCATAATGGTAACATGCTTATCTAAGCCTAATTATCTACCCAGCCTGCATGAAACTTCCTGAAGTTATTTAACAATGTTTATGGATAACTTTTGTGTACCAAAACATTGGTAAGTAAAGCAGTTAGCTAACTGATTAACTGAAGCCATTGGCACCAATTTTTGACCATTAAAAATAAGCTAAGTACACAGTGTTGAACTAAATGCTTATACAAGGTCTGTCCAAAGTAATGAGTAGTAATGAAAAGTATTATAATGAAAGTAATGAGTATGAAATTCCAGCACTCTGTAGAGCTTATGTATGGAAGGTGTTTTAATCTTGGGTGACAAGAGGAAATTATATGGAACCAAGTCAGGGCTATGGAGTGGATGAGGAAAGACTGGAATGTTTTTTTTTCACTCAATAATTCTCTCACAGCCAGTGAAGTGTGTCACGATGGAGGATCCATGAAGAGGTGATCTGATGGTTCACATTGCAAAACCCTCTTCACCAAACTTTCCAAAACTCCAAATTAAAATTTTCCATTTACTGTTTGGCCTTCTGGTACAAATTCATTATGGATGATCCCTTGAGAATCAAAAAAGACAATGAACAGTGATTTGATTTTTTATTTGCTCATGCAAGCTTCATGTCATGTGTCATTCTGCACTTTGTCTTTTTGTCTCAGGATCATACTCGAACACCCATGATTCATGTCTTGTGATCAGTCTGTATGGGAAATTGTACTCTCTTGTTAAACGATCAGACGATGGTAGGGTGACTTGTTCATAACCTGTCTTTAACATTTCATGAGTTTCTGATGCACTCTTACCAATTTTCAAAAGAATTTGATCATGTAGTATTGCTCCATCTCGCTTGCATTGTTCCTGTGATGAGGTGCTTTAGCAGTGTTTCACAAAAACAAACATCTGGGCATTGTGAAAGCTAGAATGCAACTGAAACAAGGCCTACTTTTTGATCCCCATGTACAACATTTTGGACCATGGGAATTTCATTCTCATTACTTTCTGGACATATCCCTGCTAATATTTCTGTGTTTAAATATGCTTAGAAGTCTTTTTTGTTGTTGTTTTTAATTTTTAATGATCTCTCTATTTGCTTCTGTATGAAATGTAACACCATTCTGGAAGTGACACCAAAACATGTATAATAGCAAGTATAATTGCTGTAAGTAATAATTTATAATATATACAATCCACCTATTGGCATATTTTTGGGTCGTGAAAGGAAGCAAGAGAACCCTGAGGAAACCCACATGGACACACACAGAACATGCACAGAAACTCTGCAAAGGCAGTAACACAAGCTCTGGATTGAACTGTGGACTGGAGAGCTGTGAAGACAGTAACAATTCACCGTGCCAGTGTGCTGTCTGGCTTATAACTATCTCACTAGTACAATTTAATAATGGGGAATAGTGATCTCCACCACCTTATAGTCATAAAAATATAAGACAAAAATCACAAACTACATGAATACATGCACAGAATCAGACATGTTGCTACACTTTCCTCTTTGGTAACAGCCAGGTCTGACTCATCTAAGACTGTTACTACTGTTACCAAGACTTTTTCCATATATCAGAAAGAACAAAATATTTTCATTTGTTTTATTAGAATGTTTGCCAAGGGATAGGTAGTTTGTTATATAGGAGAAATTAAATATAACTCATTTTTGGTCGCTGTCAATTCTTCTGTAGTGTTTGCTGACTGAGTTTGGTATGAGCATGTCTTGGGAGGTCAAGCTTTGGCCTCTGGCTTGAGTGTAGCTGATATGCATGCTATTACCCCTCCCAAAAAATTTCTAGGGGAGGCACTTACATGGGCATGAGGAGGAAGTATGTACTGTCACTCACAAAAGTGAGCACACCCCTCACATTTCTGCAAATATTTTATTAAATTGTTTATGTTTTCATGGGACAACGCTATAGAAATGAGACTTGTATATAACTTAGAGTAGTCAGTGTACAACTTGTATAGCAATATAGATTTACTGTCTTCTGACATATAAATAACTCAACACACAGCCATTAATGTCCAAATAGCTGCCAACACAAGTGAGTACACCTCACAGTGAACATGCTCAAATTGCACACATAGTGTCAATATTTTGTGTGACCACCATTAATATCTAGCACTGCCTTAATCCTCTTGGGTATGGATTTCACCAGAGCTGCACAGCTTTCTACTGGAATCCTCTTCCACTCCTCCATATGGTGGATGTTAGACACCTTGCCCCACAGGTGCTCAATTGGGTTTAAGTCTGGAGGCCTCGCCAGTCCATAACCTTTACCTTCAGTTTCCTCAGCAAAGCAGTTGTCATCTTGGAGGGGTGTTTGGGGTCATTACCATGTTGAAAAACTGTCATGTAGCCCAGTTTCCAAAGGGAGGGGCTCATGCTCTGCTTGGAATTCATGTTTCCCTCAATGAACCACAGCTCCCCAGTGCTAGCAGCAGTCATGCAGCCCCAGACCATGATGCTACCACCACCATGCTTGACTGTAGGCAAGACACAGGTATCTTGGTACTCCTCACCATGGCGTCACCACACATGCTGGCCACCATCTGAGCCAAACAAGTTTTTTTTGGTCAGAAGAGGCTTCCTTCTGGGACGATGGCCATGCAGATGGAGTTGATGCAGTGTGCAGTGTATGCTCTGAGCACTGACAGGCTGACCTCCCACTTCTTCAGCCTCTGCAGCAATGCTGGCAGCATTCATGCATCTCTTTTTTGAAGCCAACCTCTGGATATGATGCTGAACACATGGAATCAACTTCTTTGGTTGACCCTGGCAAGGCTTGTTCCGAGAGTAACCCGTCCTGGAAAACTGCTGTATGACCTTGGCCACCGTGCTGTAGCTCAGTTTCAGGGTGTTACCAATCTTCTTATAGTCTAGGCCATATTTGTGGAGGGCAACAATTCTATTTCTTACATCCTCAGAGAGTTCTTTGCCTTGAGGTGCCATGTTGAATGTCCAGTAGCCAGTATGAGAGAATCATACCCAAAGCACCAAATTTAACAGGTCTGCTCTCGAATTCACACCTGGAACCTTGTAACTCTAATGAGTTGCATGACACCAGAGAGGGACAACAAAGCAACTGGGCACAATTTGGACATGTTCACTGTGAGGTGTACTCACTTGTGTTGCCAGCTATTTGGACATTAATGGTTGTGTGTTGAGTTATTCTCAGAAGGCAGTAAATCTATACTGCTATACAAGCTGTACACTGACTACTCTAAGTTATATCCAAGTTTTATTTCTATAGTATTGTCCCATTAAAAGATATAATAAAATATTTGCAGAAATGTGAGGGGTGTACTCACTTTTGTGAGTGGCTGTAACAGGTAACAGTGGCTCCACCTCATTACAGTACAGAATTTGTAAGCCTAAATCTTCTCTGGTTCCAAATTGTACGATTTACAATGGTTGACACTAATATTGCATTTTTTAATTGGTGGTTTGAATTAAAAAGAATTCAGTGTATCAAATAACTTAAATACCTTCCTTATTCCAACTCTTAATGATAATAACACAACATAAGTTTGCAAAAAAAAAGCTGATTATCTCAGGTTTAATGATTTAGGCCTATGTGTTTTATCTGGATGACACTGAGATGATTTTGAAGAATGCAGTGCTCCCTTCCTGAAAAAAGGCATGACTTTTCTGCTGTGTGTCTGAAGAAACTGAGAAGACAACACTTCTAAGAACAGGTAATGCCACTACTGTTCTCAGAAATAGACTTCATCTAATGGCTTACAAGTAGCACAGTGCATGCACAGATGTGCTCAGTTAATTGCCTTTATAATAAGGCAGGCTCTGGTGAGTATCTGTATATATACAGGTAAGGTTCTGTATGTATATAATAACTCTGACTTAACAAGGAAAATGACTCAGAAAATGACAAACTAACTCTTTTTAGAGGACAAGGTAACAGTTCTGTTTTGAAGATACATTTTACTGTACATATGTTCTCATGTAGCACACCTTTTTCAGGTCATGTTTTGAGTCACTTTGAATCATCCATTCATTCATTTTCAGTAACTTCTTCATCCTGATCAGCGTCATGCTTGGCAGTTTGGAAGGAAGAGTTGCTGTAAACTAATACAAAGTTCTTCTGACTGATCAGCTATCCTATGATGAAACTTCTATCCAGATGGGAGAATTCAAGTGGAAATCTAGCATAAAGCCTTTTCAGAGAGTGGAGGTTATTATAACAGCCACAAGGACTAAATCTGGACTGGGATGTTCTTCCTGCATGACACTGTCCCAGTCCACATGGCATGACAATTCACTGAATGGTTTGATGAGGATGGAAATAATGGTATGGTATTTCCTTCGGCTGCTCCCATTCCTTGGGGTCGTCACAGCGGTCCGCATCTTGGTCTGGCATAGTTTTTATGCTGGATGTCCTTCTTGATGCAAACCTTCCCCTTAAGCAGGGTGTTGAGCAGTGGCTTGAGGGCCTTGCTCGGGGGCCCAGCAGCAGCAACCCCGACCTTCTGACCCACAACCCGGAGTCTTAACCTACTGGGCTACCACTGCCCCGAGGATGAAAATAATGTAAATCATATTATTTGACTTTCACAGTCCACAAAGTCCACAGGACACCTGAGTGCTAGATTCATGTTTTTTTTCTACATTCCCTGTTTAAATCAAAGCCATCCACATTTTGATAACAACCTATATCTCTATAATTTGCACTGCTGTAGGCACTGCCATCACCACTTTGATGTTTGTCTGCTGTAGACTCCTGTCATGCTAAGTACAGTTTTTCCTCTGATTAGCTTGTTGCTGTCAGTGAAGCAGAAAACTACAAGAAGCTTTGGCAGCTGGATCTGAACCTGGCAACGCTGGAGGTCACCCATCAGCCACTCTTCTGCCAAGAGCACAGTCTGGCACAGAGATTTCAGGAGCACAAAGCCAAACCAGGCAGGGAAACAAGATAGTGATAAGCTGCTTTTCTGCACAAACTGTCACCGACATGCACTGACTTGGGTGACTATATAATGTCAAGACTCACACAAAGGCATGGTCTGAGGTGAGATTTTCATATAAGGGCAATAGCCCAACCTTTACCCATAGTTTATATCAAAATTGATTTATTAACTAACCTGCACCTATTTGGGGCTCTTGTACTAAATACCCACTGAGCATCCATAGATATTGATAAAAGCTAATTGTCCATGACATGTTGAACATTGCCCTATATATTATAAACAAACCTTGCCTAGTCACAAACACACTTCATTATGAGGCTCCAGTTTCATATTGACTATATATTACCAGATTATCATAGTGTCAGGGATTTTTCATGGACTACTCATCCAATGGTCTGGAGAGAGCGACAAGCTTCTGTAAAACAAGACCAGCACAATAAAATTACAGACAATGTTTAAATGTTTTTAAGTTAATGTTACTGAGTTCCGAACACATGTACTGTTCTGTATAGCCTAAACAGTGTGCATGTTATGATTATGTGACCTAGTAATGATCAAGTTCGTCAAATTAAATCAAATCTGCCCTTTAGGAATTTTACTGAGCTTTGGAGATTGGAGTTTTATGAAGAATTTAAGTGATTGCATGAAAATGATGTTTTTTCAATTTCTGTTTCATAAGGGCAGTTTATGGTGTTAAGGAGCTCAGAATCCAATCATCACATAACAAAATGACGGATGATTTCTCAATCACAAAATGGAATAAGCATCATTTTAATCTGTCGATCATTCAACGTTAAAGACGTGTCTGGGCCAGAAACATTGTAAGCGGCATCCTGCCACTAGAGCATTATCAGTATGTACGTGTTCAAATCTGGAAGTAATTTTGTCATTTAGAGAAACTCAGTAAACCACAGAGGAAGCAGAGAACAATCTGGATAGGAAAACTGTTGTTGTCAAAGCCTTATGGGTAGGAATTGTGTTTATTAGCACATCAGTAAAGCTCCAGCTCTTTAATGTATAGTATACACACATAGTATATACAGTATGCATGGAATAAGACATAAGTTGGTTCTATTGATTATTTTCTTATAACAGCACTTGTGTATACCTTTCATTTGCCAGCAATGTACCAACAATTAATGTTTGTCATTAATTTACGAATAACAGGTCACAAATGTTTACATTTATCAGTGCAGAATGCATTTGTTGAAACAAATTACTTCCTGTTCTCACTTAGAACAGCTATAAATACTTGTTTCCTCACCATCCTCATTTTTTCTCTCTCTCCCTCTCTCTCTCTCTCTCTCTCTCTCTCTCTCTCTCAAAGTTAATACAAAAACAGACTGGAATGTTAGAGGGAAACCAGGAACAGCAGTGGAAGCTTTTCTACCATGGAAGGGTTGCTTCAGACTTAAACAGAAAAACATTTGACAGTGTTTAGAATTGATTTCCACAAAACAGTTTCTTACCAGCTCAGTGAGCATCACACTGAAGGTACCTGTGTCTGTTTTAGAATCGTTTAGTTTACTAGTTAGACTGGAATATGTGTAGGGATGAATGAACATTTTGTATTATCTCAGGTGTGTGAAGACGTGAGGAATAAAAGTTGTATTCTGGCCAGAGTGTATGTATCAATCTCTGAGAGGAACATGGTGTCTAGCAGAGCCCTCACAGAGAGGTCAGAAGTCACCAGGGGCAGGTGGCAGTGGCCTGCTGAATACAACAGTTGACTTTATCTTCAAGAAATATAGTGAAATTAATCTGAAAAAGAAAACAAGCCCATAATAGTGTAATAATGTGAATGGTGAAGTATTGTTTCACAAAACACTTTTAAATGTTTAAATGTAAGGTATATGCCTTTGAAACTGTCATACAACATTAAATCCACATGATCTGTTATAATTATTTGGCCGTGTACAAATGAGACCTACTCATCTGCCCATCAGTCCATTCTTTGAATATTATATTCTTTGATTAACCACATTGATGCACCCCATTGTTTTTTTTCCGTTTGTTTTTAAAAGACAGAGATAGATACAGAAGTCCGGAATCACGTTAAAACTGTCATTAACAAAAAGTACAAAGCAATAGTAGGAAATAAACAACAATATTAAAACTGGATTGTTTACCAATTACTTAGCTGCAATTATTGTGTTATTAATATGATGAATATTATACAGATAAAGAATATAATAATTGAACTGTATATCATGATTGCTAACATGTTTCCCTCATGTTATACATTTTCATCTACACAAGGTTGAGTATCCCATACTACATGACCACGACAGATTCACCGTGCCAGATGGTGAAACTTTTGTTTGCTTGTTTTATGCTAAATTTGAGCTTTTATTGTATACAACTTGATAAATGTAACCAACTTTGGAAAAAATAAGGGGTAAAATGATAGCAGAATCAAAATTAGGGAAGAATAGCTCCAAATGTCTAGTATGTTGGGGCTAAATCTAAATCAAGAATCTGAAAAGGACTGTGTCTCAAAATGCTTGATTTGTTCAATAGACAGAATATTGGCTGGATGCAGTTAACAATCCAAGTGCTTTCAGAATCTGTCTGTTTTCAGAGTCTCGCAGAATGTGGATGACAACAGACAAGTGAATTTACTAATGTCAAGGAAGACTTACACTAATGTGCCAAAAGTCATGGGATAGCAGTATGTAAACTGATACTGAAGTGGTATTACCTCAAGAGACATCTTGGGAATGCCCACACCTATATAGGTTGTGTTTCTGGAGTTTTGTGGGTATTTAACATTCCCCGATCCACAGAGTCACATGTGTACTGGGAATATGTCATAGAAGGCATAACCATCCACAGTGCTTCAGCAGAAATCACATCCATGTTAAATGGAGGAGGCCCCACACACATATCCTGCAGGTCAGTGCAGCGTTCTTTAGCTTCCATGGGATATAGGTGCAGAAGACCCACCAGATTGCCTCTGTTAACACCACAGCACCAGACACAGCGCCTCACCTGGGTGTGAGGTTACTAACTGGACCCTAGAGGACTGGGAGCATGTGGCGTGCACCGATGAGTCATGGTACTAATTGATTCGGGGCTGATGGTAGGGTTCATGTGTGACACAGATCCCATGAAGCCATGGACCCCAGTCAATAAGGTGCTGTTCAGACTGGTGGCTCAATACTGGTGTGGGTCCGCTTGTTACTTCACTGCTTCACTGCTTGGTGACCATTTGCAGGCCTTCATAGACTTTTATGTACCATCTGGAGAGTTCTGACAAATGGTGTGGCCTGCGCATTCACCCAACATGAGCCCAATTGAGCATTTATGGGATGTGGTGGAGAAGTCCATTGGTACCCAAGATCCTGGAAGCACCTTGGAATACTTCAGAACTGTGAGTGGCTATCCAGAGAACATGCCTCAACATCCCTCCAGATGTCTTTCATCCACTTGTGGAATCAATGCCATGTCAAGTTGCTGCACTGGGCTAGGGGGGGTCCTACACAATACTAGTTCCTGTCCCATGACCTTTGGCACATCAGTGTATGTATATGATGTCCTGGGCTGAGGATGACTTGTGCATCATCTCACAGACCCAGTAGTTTCTTCATGTGAGCAGCACAAGGCCACACTGCTACCATACTCACAAGTAAGCTCTCATAGAAAACACCCATATCATGTCCTCAATATAGTCTTTTTTTGCATGTAATGTACGTGATCTGTCTCACAGTAAGAATAACTTGTTGAATTGATCAGAATGCAGAGTTGTCATGACAACATTGCAGCTTGTTTGGGTGGCTGATATATTCTGTCATACACCAGCATGGTCTTGGCTAAGAGATGTGGTCTTGGCTATGAAGTGGATAAAGACAGGTTTGGCCCCAGGTAGTGTTTGACCCCAGTGACCCTGCCAATAGGAAGCTTGTCTAGTTGCTGGGTGTGAATAAGGATGCATAAGGTAGCAAATATTTAGCTTTCATTTGTGTCTCAAACAGTAGGCAAATGTAAAGTCACACTCTCCCCACACCCATTTTGTGTTCTCTTCAAAGCATAAATGTGGACAGCATCGCACAATGAATCACAGTAGGTAGTGTCCAGACAATGTACTCTAACTAGTACAGAATACAGATTGTGTTCAAATGACTGTGACACGATAAGCCACACCCACCATATACTAGATGTGGCTGCTAGATGTGTCCCTTGATGTCCTTGTTCATTCTTGAACATTTTCTGCATGTATTTCATTCAAGATATCCGACTATACACCAAACGGCCTATACACACCTTGCATGATGCATAATTTATATAACTATTCAGACTGTACAGAATTTCAAGTAAGCAGTTTAGCATCAAATCAGCTAAGCAATGCACCTGTTTAGTCAGGCATCTAGGCTGAAAAATGTGATACAGCTATCTATAATAGCACTTGCAATACATACAGGGGTTAGACAATGAAACTGAAACCTGTCATTTTAGACCACAATAATTTATTAGTATGGTGTAGGGTCTCCTTTTGCGGCCAATACAGCGTCAATTCATCTTGGGAATGACATCTACAAGTTCTGCCACCTACAAGCCATTCTTCTTGCAGGATAGTGGCCAGGTCACTACGTGATGCTGGTGGTGGAAACGTTTCCTGTTATGCTGACATTATCCTGGATACCGTGGCTCTTGATACATCACAAAGACTTGCTGTCTTGGTCA
>JAOVYV010000040.1:20598515-20613069 GCA_025674545.1 Hassar affinis | reverse complement strand
AAAAAAAAAAAGAAGTAAGTGTGACAGTCAAAGTCTCCAGAAGAGCTGTGGCAGATTCTCTAAGACGCTCAGTAAAAAACTGTTTAAGAAAATGGCACCATATATGGACTTCCTTTAGTGTATTACTGTTTACTGCAGTTTATAGTGCTTTCTTTTATGTAGAAACATCATCATTATTTTTGAAGGCGTCTTTCTATACAGCGAATCCTAAGACTTCTGCGTCGTACTCTACAGTAATGAGCTGTAAGTTTTACTGAGCGTCTTGGAGAATCCTCCACAGCTCTTCTGGAGACTTTGACTGTCACACGTACTTCTTTTTTTGCATGTAAAACCCAGCAGCCGCCATTATGTTTTTTGTCTGAAGTGCTCCGTTATGTAACGTGTTGCTTTCGTTACTGACATTTCATTTTTTGTTGGAAAAGTACCAGTTCTATATAAAATATAAAATCTTTTTGTACTGACTCATTAATGCAGAACTCAAAAACAAAAAGTTGTACCTAAAAACAATAGGGTGCCTCAGACTTTTGCACAGTACTGTAAAATAGTTTTCAGAACATGTTGTTAATGCTTCTCTTAGTCCTTGACTGACTGAACCAGCATGATGTGTTTTTCAGAATACAAAGCTCTTTCTCTCTATAGGCCGGTCTAGATAAGGGCATGCTGTAAAAAAGATTAAATAAGCTATTTTTTATTTATTTATTTTTTCCCCGATTTTCTCCCTAATTTAGTCGTCTCCTATTCCCACCCGTCAGTCTTCCCCCCTTGTCACACGATGAACTGCCGTGATCACACTTCCTCTGATCAGGGGTGCAACTACATACTTTCTGAGGTGTATGCAAACATATTATCGGTGCCCCCCCTCCCCATCTGTGTCCAGATATTACTAGTTACTATGTGTCCGGCATCGATTTGGCGCCCCTCTAGTGCAGTGCCCATATGCGTCGCATATGCTGCATACCCCCTTTTTGCGCCACTGCCTCTGATACACGTGACGCAAGCCGCCGCTTTTCGAAACTGCTGCTCATGCAACTTTCGGGAGCGGTGTAGCGCGCTCGGAGGAGAGCACTCCCACCCACCTCTTGTATGCATGAGCTCACAGACACCCGTGATTGGACAGTGTCGAGCTGATTGTCATGGGGGGAGAACGTATGCTGCCCCTCCCTCCCTGAGAGCATGGCCAATCTTGCTCTCTGAGCTCCCGGCTACAGGCAAAAACTTTTTATTTTTATTAACTTGTAAATGTGTATCTCTATAGTTCTAACCATTTACATTTGAAATCAAAATGTATTATTGAGTAAAATGTTTAAATATAAATAAAATATAAATAAATCTATTTAAATCCAATATTAATACTAATACTAAAATCCTAGTGACTCCTTATTGTTTCTGCAACTAGTCTTGGACATCCTGTATACTTTAATGATAACCAGAGGCTTGTTTGTAATAAAACACACAGGACAACATAATTCTCAGGGGCACAGGGATGATAAGTTGATGGTACTCAAAGTGTATTGACTTTTTCACACTTTCCTCACACACATGTTTGGTGCTGAGTGATTTACTGCCTGAATTTACACCTTTGGGTCTTATTAGTTTGATTATACCTTCTGAAACAACTTTTTTTAAACATATTTGATAAAACCGTCAAGTCCAGATGACAATTAAATGAACATCAGGGCTAATTTATGCTAGGTTGTTTTCTCCATCAACCCAGATTGCTGTAACAAGACAAGGCTGTTTGGCAGCATGCTGTATAAGGTTAGATGATTAAGGAACTTGAAGTTAAAAGTTAAAAAACAAAACTTAAAAAAAAAACAACACACACACATGCAACAAAGTCGGACCAGAGCAATTTTTATCCAACTTGGAATTGGAGCTTAATACATGAATGCATTTGACTAAAGAGTTCAGGAAGGATGTATTGCGTAAACGTTTATTGACTCCCCTTGGATTTAGGAATAAATTGGTTTTCTGTTGTTTTCTCAGCACAAGGAACCACATGGAATTTTTGTGTAATAATGACATGAATAGATTTGCTGGCTTATTTCTTTAAGGATTTGGCATTGGATTAATTGAGAAAATCTTGCTTGTAGGTTCCCACTTTTTCACATTTACCCTGGGTTATTTTGTAAGATATGAGAGAAAACTGTGAGGACCTTCTGCATGGAGGATTAGGCTCAACTATGATTCAACAGATTACCCTTTATCTTCTGCACACACACACACACACACACACACACACACACACACACTTTTTTTGTTTCTCTTTTCTCTCTTCTCTCTAATTGTGAGTCTGGGTCTGTGACTGCACCGCTATTGTATCTCTCTGGGAGCCATACACTCGGGGTAATTATGCATGGGTGACTGCTCACACTGGCACTGCAATTAAACAAAGCAACAACAGCATGGGATGCTGGCACACAGGTTGGAGGTGATGGATGTTTATGTGTATTTATGTAGGGGTGTGTGTGTGTGAGAGAGAGAGAGAGTGAGAGAGAGAGAGAGAGAGAGCTTTCCAAACAAAGCATCAGAGAATTTCCATTACTGAATTTTCTGATGCTCCTGTACATGAGTGTGCTCAGTGGTTAAGACATTGGACTACGGATAGGAAGGTCAACAGTTCAAATCCCAGCACCACCAAGCTGCCATGGTTGGTGTAAAATGATAAATGTAAGTCACTCTGGATAAGAGTGTCTGCCAAATGCCATAAATGTAAATGTGTTTCACAACAGCACACAGAGCCAAAGTTTGGCCAAGAGACAAAACCAAAAAGATGAGACAGGGGACAGGTTTGGGAAACTTAAAAAAAAGAGGGAGGGCTTTATTCACAAACTTAAACAACAAGATTTTCAGCTTCAAATGTGAACTTGCACTTGGCTCTGTCTCAGCTCTCTTGTTATGGCTCTCTCCCTCGGTCTCTCTTCTGCTCCCCTACTTAAGCCCTTTCTCACTGCACACACACACACACACACACACACACACACACACACAAACACAGAGGCAGAAGAGGCACATTAGGATCATTAATAGGGAGCAGGTGCGGGTGCTTACCTTTTCTGCTGCTCCTGGCTCCGTCTCCCGTCACCAGATCCGTGCCTACTGCCCAACTCAGACTGGGGAGCTGTCTGTCCTGCAGCCTACCACCTACTTGATGGCCAGGCACTCCTTCTGTACTGTGCTATACTTGCAATCCTGGTTTGAGAGTTTCCTGCTGATTTATGGCACCGGGACCAGGGTGAAAGGCAGTGAGGGAGAGGGGAGGGGGAGAGCAAGAGAGAGAGAGAGAGAGTGGGGCCTTCCTCCATCCCCGGATATGCTGTCATGTGATCCTTCACCAACGTGACGGCCTCCTCAAGTGATGCCAGTCATTGACACTGGACTCATTCTGTTGTTTTGTTGGGTACAAATTCTGTTTGGGTACAAATTGCTCCAGCACCACCTGCTTGAGCCACCTCAGACTGGCATCATGCAGCTGCTGGCTGAAGACAAAGGGCTTGCTGGCTGCACAGTACTTCAGGAGGGTAAGTGCCTTCTGTGTTCTTCTGGGGACTGGCTGACCCACTGCATGATAGTCTGCCAGAGGGTCGGGCACCCTAGCATGCTGACAGCAGACAGATGATATGTGGCAAGCTGGGTGTCCCCTGACAAGAGCAGTAGAAGGTGGGTGGCCCACTGATCTTCCCACTGATCTTCCCACCAGCCCCAAGCCTTTGTACACTGCTTGAAGAGCTCCAGGATGGCCTTAGTGTTGTCCTGTGGCCCATCTTGGGGAGTGTTAGGTTTTTGGCAGCAGTGTAACAAAAGGATGAGATGGGGGCAGATTTGGGAAACTTAACAAAAGTGGAGGGCGTTATTCACAAAAAGGGAGCTTTTCAGCTTTTAACTTGAACTTGCTCTGTCTCAGCTCAACCTTGCTCAATCAGTGCACACATATACACACACAGACAAAAGAGGCACATTAGGATGAATAGGTAGCAGGTGCGGGTACTTACCTTTTCTGTCGCTCCTGGCTCTGTCTCCTGTTGCCAGATCTGCACAAGATCATGCACTCGCTGCCACAACATGACTAAAGGTTGGAATAGAGATCAGGCTAAAAGGAAGGAGTGGATTAATTAGATGAGAATAAATGTGTAGGCCCTTTCTTGTTTCTTACTGATCAGCCATAACATAAAAACTACTGACAGTGAGCAGTGAACTGAACAACAATGATTTTATTACATCTTATTACAGTGGCACTGTCAAGGGGTGTGATACATTAGGCAGCAAGCATGTTGGAAGCAGGAAAAATGGGCAACTGGAAGGAGTGACAGCTGAGTGACTTTTTCAAGTACCAAATTGTGATGGCTAGATGTCTGGTATGCAGTACCTAAAAGTGGTCCAAGGAGGTACAACTAGGGAACCAGTGACATGGTAATGGGTGCCCAATGCTTACTAATGTGCATGGGGAGTGAAGGCTGATGCATCTGGTCCGATCCCACAGAAGAGCAATTGTATTACAGATTACTGAAAAAGTTAATACTGTCTATGATAGAAAGGCATCAGAACACACAGTGCATTACAGGTTGCTGTGTATGAGAAATGGTAAGTGGTAAGTGGAACTAAGAAAATGGACAATTGGACAATTATTCACTCACAAACATGAGTACACCCCTCACATTTCTGCAAATATTTTATTATATATTTTCATGGGACATTCATTCATTCATTCATCCATTTTCTTAACCGCTTATTCCTTTTCAGGGTCACGGAGGAGCCGGTGCCTAGCCGGCAGCATAGGGCGCAAGGCAGGAACAACCCTAGACAGGGTGCCAATCCATCGTAGGGCACACACACACACACACACTCGCGCACACACTCGGGCCACTTTAGAGACTCCAATCAATCTAACATGCATGTCTTTGGACTGTGGGAGGAAACCAGAGAAGCTGGAGAAAACCCACGCGAACACGGGGAGGACATGCAGACTCCACACAGAAAGGACCCAGACCGCCATATCCAGAGTTTGGCTTCAAAGAGATGCATGAGTGCTGCCAGCATAGCTGCAGAGGTTACTCTGAGAATATGTCACACACTGCATCAACTCTGTCTGCATGGCCATTGTCCCAGAAGGAAGCCTTTTCTGAACCTCACACACAAGAATGCCAGCAAACTGTTTGCTGAAGACAAGCAGTCCAAGAGCATTCATTACTGGCACCATGTCCTGTGGTCTGATGAGGTTCTTGGCTCAGATGGTGGCCAGCATGTGTGGCGGCACTCTGGTGAGGAAAACCAAGATAAGTGTGTCTTGCCTTATACAGAGGTTCATCACCTCACAAATGTGCTTCTGGAAGAAAATAAAGTAAAAAATTTCCTTAAACACACTCCTAAACCTTGGGAAAACCTTCCCAGAAGAGTTGAAGCTGTCATAGCTGCAAAGGGTGGGCCAGCATCATATTAAACCCTATGGATTAAGAATGGGGTGTCACTCATGCGTGTCACTTATGCGCGTGAAGGCAGTCAAGTGAATACTTTTGTCAATATAGTATATAAATATTATAGTATATATACTGTATATATATACAGTATGCAGTATATATACAGTATACAGACAAACACACTAGTATATATTCTCTATAGGATGCTTACTTAAATGGTTGCTCTTTCAGACCTCATTATATAAGTCATATGGTAATGCTTTAACATATCACAGTTATAAGCTTGTGTTACTTGTGTTTAGAGTTGATGGGCTAAAGATTATATTGAAATACATAGTCACACACATCTCTTCTAATCTGAAAAATCTGCCAACCTCAGACATACAGTATGAACTACACAAGTGAGTTTAATAATCAGCTTAAGCACATAACCTGATTCTGAAATTAACTTGTCAATTTAAGTCACCAATTCTGAATATGATATGCATTAGTTCTCAGTACTCAACTTTTAATATCCAAAGAAGTGATGTCTTTGACAAGATGTCTTTGTCTGATCTTTGCAGTAGTAAAGTGACTCATATTGTAGCAGAGGACAATCCAGCATATGAGCTCTGGCCATGGCTACAGGAACAGGGCATTGCAGACCTGGGCAAAATGAATGTGCTGGACATTGCCTGGTTTACACAGAGCATGAGAGCTGGCAGGCCTATTCCAGTGGAGGCACAACATCGCATACAAGTGAGTATACTTCTGTATGTACGTGTTTTAAAAAGAGATATAGAGGGTACAAAGAAGGTGAATTCAGCTGGAGAGCTGTTAAGGAAGAAGCGCAGGGATCTGCCAGGTCAGTTAAAGGCCACAGAAACTGGCTAAGTATGATAAGATTTTGCAGAAATTTATAAAGGAGGGTTATGAAAATGTCTGGAGACCACATTACCACAGGTGGTGCTGTAGTGTACTTACATAGATAAACACTGGGTGGTGCTATAAGTCCAAAGGGTTCTACTCAAGGTATATTAAACATCTGGTTCTGCCACTATAGCAATAACATTGCTAAAGCAATAAATAAATAATATACCTTTATAAAAAAGGAAAACATGAGAGGGTCCTTTGTACATATTCAGCAT
The DNA here is from genome assembly GCA_025674545.1 of Hassar affinis. Taxonomy (NCBI): domain Eukaryota; kingdom Metazoa; phylum Chordata; class Actinopteri; order Siluriformes; family Doradidae; genus Hassar; species Hassar affinis. Next base: position 20,606,528 of record JAOVYV010000040.1, on the reverse strand, counting down.
GGTAATCATGAAATTCATAATCACCCCTTTCTCTCCAAAGGATAGAAGCACGAGCATAAATAATTGAACAGATGAATATTCTCAGTGCTGCCTCCTTGATATAAGATTAAATCATTTTGGATGATCAATTTGCATACAATGCTCATAGCTAACAATTAGACTACAATGCATTATTCATTAACAACAATTTTGCAAAGGCTGTGTCGAGAAATGGCCCTTTTTCCTTCAGTCCTCTTTATTCCTGCTCACCACTTAGACCTGGAGAACTCTGAGAGACCTGAATTACCTGATTGGTTCAGTCATACTGTCAGATCCTGTGTCAGAAAGCGGGTTTATCTGGGCTTTGGGAAATAAAGGGATGCATTTCCTGTGTTGGCTGTAACATCACATTGCCTTATCCCTGCTGCCTGACAGCTGTAGAGTGATGTGCAATTTTGTGCCAAATAGACCCATCAGTGCAGAGCTTGGTCTCAGTGCCTCACTAACTCATGCTAAAGATATTTATTAAAGGCATTCCTCTGCTCTTGGACCATACTTTAAAGAACTTCAATTATCTGCACAGAAAAATAAAGAAATATGCCACCCATTTCCGGAGACCAATCAATCTCACTTCTGCTCTCAGCAGACAGAATATGAGCTCCATCTCACATCTTGGCCAGAAAGTTGGAATCTCCTCTGGATCTCCAGAGCTATATCTGGGAACATTGCCCCTGTTTTCTAGCTATTTTTAACATTATAGACCAAAATACAATTGGTTGATATAAAGATGATGGGCTTTATTAGAGGATTCATCATCATCATCAGGTCTACACCCTGCATAGGACAGCAATTCATCACAGCACATCATGCACACACACATTGACACAGGTTAAAGTTTTTGTGTAGAACTGTGTAATAAAACCCCAATTCCAATGAAGTTGGTACATTGTGTAAAACATAAATAAAAACAGAATACGATGATTTGCAAATCCTTTTCCACCCATATTCAAATGAATGCACTACAAAGACAAGATATTTAATGTTTAAATGGATAAAATTTATTGTTTTTTGCAAATATTCACTCATTTTGAATTTGATGCCTGCAACACGTTCCAAAACATTTGGGACAGGGGCGTATTTACCACTGTGTTACATCACCTTTCCTTTTAACAACACTCAATAAGCGTTTGGGAACTGAAGCCACTAATTGTTGAAGCTTTGTAGGTTAAATTCCTTCCCATTCTTGCTTGATGTACAACTTCAGTTGCTCAACAGTCCGGGGTCCCCGTTGTCGTATTTTAGCCTTCATAATGCGTCACATATTTTCAATGGGAGACAGGTCTGGACTGCAGGCAGGCCAGTCTAGTACCCACACTCTTTTACTATGAAGCCACGCTGTTGTAACATGTGCAGAATGTGGTTTGGCATTGTCTTGCTGAAATAAGCAGGGCCATCCCTGAAAAAGACATTGCTTGGATGGCAGCATATGTTGCTCCAAAACCTGTATGAAACTTTCATACAGATCACAGATTTGCAAGATACCCATGCCATGGGCACTAACACACCCCCATACCATCAGAGATGCTGGCTTTTGACCAATCTGTACAATCGTTTTCCTTTTTAGCCTGGAGGACATGATGTCCATGATTTCCAAAAAACAATTTGAAATGTGGACTCGTCAGACCACAGGACACTTTTCCACTTTGCGTCAGTCCATCTCAGATGAGCTTGGGCCCAAAGAAGCTGGTGGCGTTTCTGGGTGTTGATGTATGGCTTTTGCTTTGCATGGTAGAGTTTTAACTTGCTCTTGTAGATGGAGCGATGAACTGTGTTCAATGACTTTGGTTTTCTGAAGTGTTCCTGAGCCCATGTGGTAATATCCATTACAGAATGATGTCGGTTTTTAATGCAGCACCACTTGTGTCACTGGCATTCAATGTTGGTTTTCGGCCTTGCCCCTTACTTGCAGAGATTTCTCCAGATTCTTTGAATCTTTTGATGATGGATGGACTGTAGATGATGAAATGCACATTGGGAAATGTTGTTTCTAAACTGTTGAACTATTTGCTCACGCAATTGTTCACAAAGTGGTGAACCTCGCCCCATCCTTGCTTGTGAAGGACTCTCACCTTTTTCCAATTAACATGTTCACCTGTGGAATGTTCCAAACATATGTTTTTTGAGCAGTCCTCAACTTTCCCAGGCTTTTGTTGCCCTTGTCCCAACTGTTTTGGAACGTCAAATTCAAAATGAAAGAATATTTGCAAAAAAACAATAAGGTTTATCAGTTGGAACATTACATATCTTGTCTTTGTAGTGTATTCAATTGAATATGGGTTGAATCATCGTATTCTGTTTTTATTTATGTCTTACACAATGCACCAACTTAAATGGAATTGGGGTTGTAAAATGTTTCCCTAAATCAGGTTTTAATCAGGTTCCAGGTATAGCACTTTTAGGCTGCTAGGATCTCTAATCTAATAAAAAAAGGCAGCTCATAGAAGAAAATAATTACTATCTCACACCCTAAGGGGCATACAGCATTTTATACTTTCCAAACAGGTATGCAGGAGGTGGAGCAAGACAGTGTAGTCTAGGCTACGAAGGCATGACACAAGTGCACAAGCAAGACAGAAGTGCAGGAACACAATATATATTCATATTCAACATGTGAGAGGCTGTGGGATTAGTGTGAAGCAAGATTCACATTTGTGGAAACAAACATTATTCATTCATTTATGCTGAATCACGGTCAGGGTTGTGGTGGATCTAGATTCACATCTAGGGGAAATTTTGCATGGCCACCTAATGGCATGTTTTTGGGAGATAAGAGGAAACTGGATAACCCATAGAAAACCCACTCAGACATGGGAACTTGTAAAACGTTATTCAGACAGTAACCTGAACTCGGGATTGAACTGGGAACCTGGACTTAAGCATAAATAAATAAGGATTAAAAAAAAAATCTAGGAAAGATTATGATTTTATATTGACATTTGGTCCTCTTGTCCATTCTGAGAAACAGAAGGCAGAATAGTATGCTGCAGAGACAATGTGTATAGCACTAGGCAGAAATGATCTGAAATAGTGCTTCTTCAAGCCCTTGGCTAAAGGTATACCTGGATATCACACTGTGGATGGGATGGGCAGATTTGTTCAGAATGCTGCTCCAAAGCTGCCATCATCATCTTTTTTCTGTCACTGCCTCCAGTGAGTTTAGACTGTGCTGTGATGGTTCTGGACTTCCTGAGGCGTTTGGTATCCCCTGCAGTGTTGTTGCTCCCTCAGCAAGCCACAGCATAAAGATGACACACAATAGAGTGATAGAAGATCTGCAGTAGCCTGCTGCACACACTGAATGACCTGAGTCTTCTTAGAAAGAAAAGTCTGCTTTGGACTTTCCTGTATAGGGCATCAGTGCTGTCAGTCCAGTTCAGTCTGTTGTTCAGGTAGATCTTCTGGTACATAGACAATGTTGGGTTTAACTTTTAACCAAAATAACTGTTTTACTTTTCCGCTCAATAATCTGAAAAACCCTACAGAGGCCAAGTATAAAGCAGAACTTATAGCTCATGTATTAGGTAGTCATGACAACATGAAGCAGTTATTTGTATTTTTATTAGGCCCTATTAAATAAAGATAATTTTTTTCTGTGTATAATTAACATTTGGTTGATTTAATTGTCAAATTGGAAATTTGTCATGCAATCAGTAAATGTCACATTTACTAATGTCACAGCCTCAATGCACCTTGGTATAGATTCTATAAATTTCTGATCTGGTGACTGTGAAGGGTATGATTTATATGCTCTTTTATATGTATTATGCTATGAGCCCTTGTGTGTTGTGGATGATAGTGAAGTCATTCTAGAAGAGACCATATCCATCAGGTTAGAAAAAAATAATCATAGGATAAAGGTGATCAGTCAAGTTTTTTTTATTGATTTGCAATGGCTTGTCCTTCTAAGGGGACAAGGGTATCATAACCATGCCAGTAAAGAAAGAACCAAGAAACCAGTGTTTTTTTTTAAGATACCTTTAACTGTTAAACATCCAAGAACCCTTGTGGAACCCTGTACACTCTTGTGGGTGCTACACTACTGTGTGATAATGCTTTTTTTGCTAATACATTTACAACATGAAGCTCAAACAGTTTTAGAAAGTGTATCAAAAGTAAAAGCAATAACAACAAAAAGAACCTGTTGATTAATGATAATGATAATAAAATAGTCTTGATATTTGCTAATGTTTGTCAACAAATATATAATGATTGAAAGTAAAAGGATTTAAAACTGTTTTTTAAAAACTGCTAATCTGTGAGCTTTTGAGAGGCGTTGGACTTTGGAGTGTTAAAAAACATCACTTGGGTAGCACTTGCCTCTTGAGATGTTCAGTAAGCCAGTGATAATCCTTTCTGCTCTTATAATATATTCAAGCAAGTAAAACTCCAACAAGCTCTACAGAGCAGCATTCACACCATTTCCATAATGTGTTCTTACTTGGGGAAGAAAAGCACAAGGCATAAATACAACTGGAGAGGAAAAAAAACATTAAATAAAATTGCCTATGTGAACACAGCTGACTTTCCCCCAGGCGCTTAGCCTCCTCTGCAAAAAAGCCACAGTGTTCATTTACCTCCTCCGCTCTTCTCATTGGGAACTACAAGCTGTCTTTTTATGAAGGTTGTCTGTGTGGTGTGGGCAGAGACCTGGATGTAGGGAGACCTACCTTGTGTGCCTTCCTCGCCTCCTATCAATCATGCTCTGAGAAAGACAGAAGAAGGCAAGGTCAGACTCCGAAGGGATGTGACCTCATAACCTCGTCAGTCTGTGGGCTGCGATCTCATTAACCTGAATGGACACAGCTGACTTGTGTGTGTGTAGATCATTATCCTTGGCACATGTTCGCCTAACCTGCACTGGGTAGTGGAGCCACACACAACAACACTCATACGCAAATGCAAGCCCAAGTCTCTGAATAATTTCTCATATGCTTTAAAATTTTATGACAGCAAGGTATAAGTGACTGAGTTGCAATTATGCATACCAACAGTATATGAACAATTTCATTTTAGCTGGAGTAAGCATATATGCACAAGTATTGTGTTTGATACTTCCATCAATGAAGGTGAACTCATTATTATGAATTATATGCAACTTTCAAGGTATTCTAATATATTGTTGATTACCAGCAGCAGCAGCAACAACAACAACAATAATAACAACAACTTGACAGGTTGACAGGTAAATAATGATAAAACCTATTTACATGCATGTCACTCATAATGGGCAGATGTTGGTGCAGTCAGGAAACACTTATGCATAAGATATATTTTTTACATACTAAATACTTAAAGTATTTTTTACAGCACTATATCAGTATAATTCATCATTTCAGAGACTTTCTCAAGCAAATAATGTGCGACTATGTATCTCCAACATACTGTACTTACTGTATTGGTTCAAACTTTAATAAAACTACATAATATGTAAATCTACATTCTCTTATGTCTGTCTCATGTTAAGACTAATGCTTGTAATTTTCAACTTCCATTCTAACTTATTTAAGCATGTATTTAAGCAACCAACCATAGGCTTCCATTCTAAAGAGGTTTCTGTGAATGTTCTTGTTTTCATTTCACAACAAATGTGAAAGAATCCTTGTTTATTGTAATCACAAATAAGCTCTAGATGCAGAGAACAGAGTAAAAGTATTAGGTTTAAAACGTAGTAAAGATTCTCTTTGGGTCTGATAATTACTGTGTTTCCTGTAGTTTTTAAGTGATTTATGACCATACATTTTCCTATTAAGGAAGGACTGAATAAAATGGGCTAAAATGAATCTCCCAAAGTATTTAGATAACCATTTACAAAACAGATCATGTCGGAGTGCTTGCAGGAAGAGCCGCACATCACCTTCAAACTACAAGGGCACAGAGTGCATGGATAATATGATAAAAGATTTATGGCAGGAAATGTGATTTTTCACTTTCACAATAAATTCTATTAAAGCCCAGTGTTATGTGGGATTTCGAGATAAGTAAGAGGAATTGCAGATAAATTACCGTGTAACTGGTGCGCTCATAAGATATAATGCAACCTTATCTGAAAAAAAGTGAAGTGATTATGTCAGATTGATATAGCAGGGGGGTCGGTGCTAGCTACGCCGAGGGTCTATACAGCCCACAGCATTTATTAAACTCCTTATAGTCCCTGGACCCATCAGTAAATTTTTTCATCAGATAAAGCTGGATCATATCTTATAAGGAACTGTTAAATTGTATTTATCTGAAATTCCTCCTACATATCTTGAAACCCCCTTGGCAATCTTGTAACTACATAATGATTCACAGTTATTGAATAATATGATTTATCACAGTAGGAAAACGAGGGGTGGGGTGATGTTACAATTGTGATACACAACTAATATCAGCCCATCCCCTCTTTTTCTGACAGATACATGTTTTCCTTCTCATCCAGCCAAAATAGTAGCTTATAGTAGCTTGTATGTGTTTCTACACATGCATGAATGCATTTTGTCTGAACACAAAATGTTGACAAATGAGTATTAAGTTGTATCACTGTCCTAAAGCAAAAAAAAACACACCAATATTTATCATAAAATATATAGTTAATTCTCAGAGTAAAGCATTATAATATTCATTCATTCATTCATGCATTTTCTTGACCGCATCGAACCCGGGACCTTCTTGCTGTGAGGCGATGGTGCTACCCACCGAGCCACCATGTCGCCCCCTGTTATTCTTATAGTTTCTTATTGTATGTTTCCAGTAAACTGTAAACTTACAAGAAATTATACATAATCTAGTGCATGTGCTCATTTCATTGATGCACAATACACCAAAGCAGAAGGTCAAGGGTCTTACACAAAGAACCAACCATAGTGGTGTGGGGATTTGTTAAGTGCTGGGATTTGGATACACAATCTTCTGATCTGTAGTTCAAAGCCTTAACTGAACCACCACGAATACCCTGCACTGACCCTGCATATTTACTAGCATATAAAGTTGAACTCAAGGTTGACACATTCTCATCCTCGCCTACAAAACATTAGATATCCTACTATGCAGTGTGTTTTCTGGTATTTTACAGTAAACCAATGCATGGCTCTAATTGCTTAATCTTTTACAGTGCAATGTACAGTACAGTACAAAATTACAATGTCTTTTACTGTGAATTATTTTATTTTATTTTATTTATTTATTTATTTAATTTTTATAATATTTAACCCTGCTCTTGAGGATGTTTTTCTGCCCAGTTTAATATATTCTAACATACTGTAGGTTCAAAGGCACATACAGTATCTGGTCTGCTTTAACATCACTTTCAGGAGCAGTAGGAGTATTGTTATATATGTTTATATGTTATATATGTTATATGTTATATTATTATATATTATGTCCCTAATGTTAACTACATATCCTGCCTAATCCCTGCCTCTTTATTCATTCCTTTATTCCTTCATTCCTTCATTCATTCATTCATTCCTTCATTTGTGCACTCAGTAAGCATTTTATCCTGGTCAGGGTTACACACATTCTCTCATTCACACTTGGAGGTAATCTAGAGTAACTACTAATCTACCTACTCACATGCATTTGGAAGGTGGAGAAAACCAGAGAAGCAGGAGGAAACACGTGAGAATCTACACAGACAGCTCAAACTCAAGCTCATGAACACTACATGCTCAACTTTACAATTATTTATACAATTCTAAAGTAATGGATATTAAAAAAAAACATAACGAATATTAACACTCTCAGCTGAAACAAGACAAACCACACAAGGTCATTAAACAAACAATCAGTCAGTCAGTCAGTCAGTCAGTCATTATCTGTACCGCTTATTCCCAGTTACGGGGGAGCCGGACTCTGAGCGCAAGGGCAGGAACCGACCCTAGGCAGGGCGCCTATCCATCGTAGGGCTCACACACACACACATTCACACACTAAGGGCCAATTTTCCCATCACCCATTCACCTACCTGCATGTCTTTGGACTGTGGGAGGAAACCGG
>JAOVYV010000040.1:20574670-20585970 GCA_025674545.1 Hassar affinis | reverse complement strand
CTACACCATACTAATAAATGATTGTGGTCTAAAATGACAGGTGTTTCAGTTTCATTGTCTAACCCCTGTATATTCATAATCACATATTTAAAATGGCCCAGATTAATGAAAGAATCCAGTTTCATGCTCCTTATCCTTGTTGTGTTTCTGAAGACTGTATCTCAATGTCAACTTGTCTCTCATTTACATCTCATGGTTAGTAGCAAGCATTCCCATCAGTCACTCAACATCTGCTTACTCAAATCTTAGAGCAACAAGCAGAGACGTTTCTGACACTGTGAGATGTCAGAAATGATTTAACATCTTGGCAGTTCTAAATGTGTTTGGCCTCCAAAACTGGAGTCTGACATCCTTGATCTATCATATAGCATTATAGGACAGCCTGAACTGAAGTTTGAGCTGAATGTGTAGGAAAAATATAATCCCTAAGCCCTTGTGCCACTCACACTGTCCGATCTTACAAATACACTGCGTATGCCTTTTCAATTCACAGCCTTTCTGTCAGTTGCTGTCAGCAACTTCTCCTCTCAGTACATAGTGAGCTATTCCCAAATAATCCAAATGCATTGCTGTCTTACTGGATATCTAATTAGGCTACCCTGAACACAAAGTGAATAATGCTGCCAGCAACATCCTTGTCATCTTACCATCACTTCCCCATCACTTCTCCATCACTTCCCTGTCACCCGCTTTGCATTTCTGCGTAATCAGCTCCATCGCCTGTCGAGGTGATTACACTGAGTGAAGAGTGAAGTGTCAAGGTGTTTCAGTGTGTTTTTCCAGGTTTGAACACACATCAACACACCTCAGCGGATATCAGGCAAAAGCTGTTTATTTTCCAATAACAACACCTCCTAAACTGCAACTCAAAAAAACTAAACCCAAACCCTAAACCCAGATTTGGTCAAGAGAGGAAGTGTGCATCTGAGGATGAGTGTGTGTGCTTGTTGTTGTGTTTTTTTTTCAAGCCTCTTAGGGAGAATCTTATAAACAACTGAAAAATGACAGGTTCCTCTCCAGTACTCGCAAAGCCGCATGTCACTGTGCGGTCATCCAGAAGATGCCCTGGCGGATCAGATTGAGGTAGAGAGAGAGAGAGAGAGAGAGAGAGCGTGTGAGTGAGAGCGAGAGAGAGAGAGAAGTTAGTTCAGGTAGAGAGGGAGATGAAATGAATGTGACCCAGTCTGTTCTTTGATCCGTGTCTGCCTGTAACCACAGATCGGTGCTTAAGGAATACACACACATAACAGACACACACCTTTCTCTTCTCTCTCATCCTTCCAATGTATTGTGTTCTCTCTTATTCACACATTTTATTTCTTTCTGTGTGCTACTGGATTCATAAACTAATTTACAGGAGCTCATTTCTGAGCTAGAAGAATTGAAACAAAAGCCTGAGATAAAGACTAGCAAGGCCCATTGATGAGGTGATACAGGTGTGCAAGGCCCATTGATGAGGTGTGCAGCAGAGTTACTGTTATCACTCCAGAGATACTCAAAAGTCATTTTTTTGCAAGCCCAAGTCTCAAGTCTCTTATGGCTGTGCCATCTGTGTCTGAATGGTAATAAGGAAGGGAATGACATTCAGCTATTCAGAGATTTCCTTAATGTTAATGTACAAAGTTGATTATTTTTCATTAACAGCACATCCTGAATAGTTTAATTTCATTCATTCATTCATTCATTCATTCATTTTCTTAACTGCTTATTCCTTTTCAGGGTCACGGGAGAGCCGGTGCCTAGCTGGCAGCTTAGGGTGCAAGGCAGGAACAACCCTAGACGGGGTGCCAATCCATCATAGGGCACACACACACACACACACTAGGGCCACTTTTAGAGACGCCAATCAACCTAACGTGCATGTCTTTGCACTGTGGGAGGAAACCGGAGTACCCGGAGTAAACCCATGCGGACACTCCACACAGAAAGGACCCAGACCGCCCCACCTGGGGATCGAACCGGGGACCTTCTTGCTGTGAGGTGACAGTGCTACCCACCGAGCCACCGTATCGCCCAGTTTAATTTCATATCACGGCAATTAGCTGAAGATAAAAAAAATAATCATTTGTTAATGAACGGCATACGTTTTAGCAATTTATAGTTACTGTACATATAATGTTGCATAACCTCCATGAAGCAAGTTAGTTCTGTTATCACTTATGTATAGCAGCTCTAAACATATCAGCTTGTCATGTTACAGAGAAACCAGAAAGCATGAGACTTTCCTGTGACAACAAAGCTTACTGACAGCTTCTCAATATATCAGAAATCTGTCATTTTTGTTTGGTCAATAATAATGTTAATTTTAATAATTTTAAAAATTATGTGGAGCTTCTGCTATATAAGCCCCTATCAATGAGTTACTACTATACTATACTACTGATAATGGATTAGGATTGAAAAATTAGAACATGGATTTATAAGACCAACCAGATTCAAGCTTAGTGCAAATCCAGAAACTTTTAATAGAAATTAAACCTACTCATGTCCTACTATAGGATGCTCTGGAAGTGCTGGCAGAGAACTACGAGTTCATTGAGAGTATTGGTCCGTGTGTGGGCTTCCGGAGAGCTGCGTCTGTGCTGAAGAGTCTTCCCTCTCCAGTATGCAGCTTCAAGAACATGGAGGGGATTCCCTGCCTAGGACCAGAGACCATGGCTGTTATACAGGTGTGTATTTGTGGTGCAGGTGGGTATTTATGGCACATTAGAATTTGGGTGCTGAAACGTTTTCGTTCATTCCTTTAAGTGGTTAAAAAAACACTAATGGCCTTATGATCACAGAGCTGAATAATTTTATGAATATAATAACTGTATAATAATAATAATAATAATAATAATAATAATAATAATAGTTATAATAACAATAGTTGTTGTTGTACTTTATATTGTACTTTATTTAAGCATTAAATTAGAAAAGAAAACCTACACCCTTCAGAGACTGGTATAATTTGAAACCCACTCAAGTGACCAATCAATTAGGCTTATTACTTTAATACTTTAATAAACCAATAATAGTTGATAATATGTGACTGACTTTGATTTCCACCATTATCTTGTCATTAACATAATAATAAAATCACTCTTAACTGAGCATCATATCTCAATGCCCCACTTTGATAACGATTCTGCCTTATGATCATCATTATTGAGACACATTAATACTGTCACCAACATACTGATCATGTAAAAGAGGCAGAAAATACCTCACAGACATTTCTCACTGCTGTTTTTTTAATACATTTGAAAAAAGGTCTAATAAACATAATAAGATATTAAAACCTAGCTGCTAGAAGTGTATAGTACACAACTGGCTAGGTCAACTATTTCACTGTTAATCCACAAACATGGAATTCTCAATATGAATTGTTGGTGTCAAAACCTTTTATTTCTATTATTCAGTTTGCCTTGGCAATATAAACACTATAGCACTCCGATAAATATGAATATTGATACTCTAACAAACATGTCATAGTATATCTTGAGCACTCTCTCCATTCCTGACTATCTTTCTATCTGTATTGATTCTCTCCTACTTGCAGCTGGAGCTAAAAAGGATCAATTCACTGATCAGATCTGGGGTCACAAGAATAGCATTTTCTCAGATCTTGTCTCTGCAGAGCTGCTGAACCTTAGACACCCATTAATACTTTGCTATTTAAACAATTTACACAAAGATTGTGGGAATTTACACCATTTCTTCAATAGCAATAGCATGGAAATGGTTTAAACTTAAATAAGCCCAGAAAATATCTGTATGTTTGCATGTATGAAGATGTTTACATGCAACAGTTACAGTGGGGTCTAAACATCTGAGAAAAAAAAATTTAATACAGGATTTTTTAAAAATGAACAGAAGGTTTTATACTTGTAAAATATTTATATGTATATTATATTGAATATGTATAATATTATGCAAAATATACAAAAAAATTAGTCACCTTGGGTATTTAAGGTGGTAGCAACTTCAGGCTCCTGCAGATGGTGTTGCACAAGGATGATCAGGCTATAAATACCCGTGTGTGACAGGATTCATAGATCGGGAAGAGGCGGTACAGTGCAGTGAATATGTGGAAAATGGGTCGCAAAGAAGGTGTTAATGATTGGCACAAAGAAGTGACTGCATTTGAGCATGCCAAAAGCCATAGTGTGAAGGAAGTAGCTGAATTTGAAGGTGTATTGAAGCGTACAGTCATACGGGTCTACCAGCAATGGCAAAAATCCCAGTCTACTGGAAATTCTTGTCATAATTGTGGCAGAAAGACAAAAGTGATGGACAGCTTATGAATAAAGGCCACTTCGCTTCCAGGCAAGAATTGCTTTTAGAAGTCAACGCACGTCCTTCACAAACAATTTCTGAAAGAGCACTCTACAGGGTGGTGCATACCAGGAACATTTGGAGCTGAATGGCATACATGATGTCTTGTTCACTTCTGCTCTCAAAGCTGCCCATTACAGTGTGTGAAAAGACACAAAAAATGGACTGTTTTATGACTGGAAATGTGTTATCTGGTCAGATGAATCTCGTTTCTACCTGTATGTGAATAATGCCAAGTATCATGCTCATCGGAGACCTCAGGAAGCCTTCAATGAGGACTGTGTGCAAGGTGTGGTTTAAGGTGGAGGAGGCTCTGTGATGTTCTGGGGGTGTTTTAATTATGCAGAAATGGGTGCTTTGGCTGACGTGACAGTAAATTTGAAACTCAGTGCCTAAATTGAGCTACTGGACAGCCAGATTTTGCCTTTTGCTCATCATCTTACCGAGGAGCATAACATTCCTATCCCTGTATTCCAAGGTGACAGTTTTTATGTTCACACGGCTGTGAATGTGACTGATTGGCATGCTGAACATTCAGGAGCTTTCACATATCCTGTAAAATCCCCAGATGTGAATAAGTGAATCAAAAATCGAATCGCAGCTCGTGGAGGTATTACATGCTATGTAATGATGACAATTTTTTTGTCCAGATATCTTATTTTAAATATGTAAGCATATGTGAGATATTGTCTATGTTAAATCCTTTGTATAAAAGGTCAGATTTTCCTCATGCCTCATCTCTTCTACTGGTGCATTTGTTCAGAAGACACTTTGAAGGATTTAATCTCCAATGGATTCTACTTTTCACTTAAGATGTTGTCATAAATATAATATGTAGTGACAACTGTTTGTCATTACTATTCTATTTGGAAAAAAATAAAACTACTTTTGGATTCCATAGTATATATGAATATTATGTATGCATTCATTATGTATTGCATTCTGTCACTTGTTCTCCTTTTACAATGCATGAAAATTACTTCAGTCTTGTAGGTAGTTAACAATACATTTTTTTTATTTTCTAATGCAGGATATCTTGGAATGTGGATCATCCTCAAAAGTTGAAGAAGTATTAACAGATGAGAGATATCAAACTTTGAAGGTTAGTTGCTGAGAAGTAAATTCAGTATTTTATTTGGAGAGAAAAGAATGACTGTACTTATTGATGTTTTGAAGGGGGCAGGATATTGAGGCAGCTGCTCATGCTATATAGTTCAAAGCAGGAGCTGAAGTTGAATTTTTCAATGCAGCAGTAATCTTTATAAATAATGCATTTAATGAAATTGATCTGTATGTCAAATATCTTCATGTGCGTGTGCATGACACCTGACACCATTAAATAATAAAAAGCTAAATCTGTGCAGCATCTATGCAGTGGATGTTAGTTAAGCAGCAACATTCTTATAAAGTTACAGCCATGCCATGCATTGCTTGGGCTGTAGAAATAGTTAAATTTGTGTTTATAACAGATTTTCACCAGTGTGTTTGGAGTTGGACCCAAGACAGCAGAGAAGTGGTACCGCAGAGGCCTGCGTAACCTGGAGCAGGTCATCTCTGACTCCAGCATCCACTTAAACAGGATGCAAACAGCAGGTAGAGCATTTACACTCATTATCATGAATAACAAAAATAGTAAATGCTAGGATATCAGGTCTGGAGATATTTATGCTGAATTTCCTGTTTTATGGATGTGTGCCTTATTTAACTTGTCATATTTGTTTTCAAATATAAATTCTAACCTAAAGATACATTCAGTTTTTAATTTTATTTAATGATCTTGGATATAAACCTTTTCCTGCAACTCGAATAATGTTTTGACATACTGGTGTTTTCTATCTATACTCAACTGCCATGATTTTAGAACAATTAGAATAATTTAGAACAATACTAGGTCTGCCAATGGGCACAGTGGTCAAAGCCTTCAGCCATTTTTTTTAGTGACTGGAGGTTGAAATGGAAATCTGGCATAGCCACTGGGGTCAAGAGACCCTCATGACACTCTTTTTGGGGTGGAATTGCCCTGACTTATGAGTGTCCCCTACCAAAATATGTTTTGGATTGACTCATATTTATCTTTTAATGTCAAACCCACATATCTTACCCACAGGCAGTCATGGTCTTGTGGTTAGGGTGTCTGCCCCGTGATTGGAAGGTCCCGGGTTCGATTCCCGTGACTGATAGGACTTGGCTGAAGTGCCCTTGAGGAAGGCAAGGCCTAACCCCCATTGGCTCCCCGGGTGCTGTGGCTAGGGCTGCCCACCCCTCTCCAGGCATGTGTGTTCACTAGTGTGTCTCACTGCATGGATGGGTTAAATACGGAAGCCCAATATTCACTGTGTGCAAGCACAAGTGACAAAAATGTCTGACTTTCACTTTCACTTTAATTGTACAGCAAATGCCAAAGAACTGGCCGTCCTGTTCCAGTACTTTTGGAGGGCACTGCATATGGAGTTAGTGTTACAAAATGATGCAGTGGATTCATGTGTCATGGCTTACTAGCTGCATTGTGATAGGGAATCAAGGAAAAAAGCAAGAGATATAAACAGTATAAAGCAGGAGATCAGGGTGACCCCAAGTGGGGGGATCAGAGCAGCAGCAGACAAAGTAGTTTTAGAAAACTTTATTTGAAAAGAGTAATTTAGTGAAAAAAGAACATAGGAATGGAGGCTCAATAAGTGACTTCACTACAGAACAGACACATCAGGGAATGTGTAGACACTAATCAAGTGCTGACACCAAACAGGTGAAAACAATAGGTAACAGACCAATGACATGACAGGACCAAAAACAATTAAGAACAAATGTAAGCAACACTCGCTGTGCAGAGATGCACACTGAGAGAGGGAATTTGTGCCACTATGCTGATTTTGAATAACAGAGAAAGTTCAGACACTTGGAACTTACTGCTACAAATTCTTACATAAGGTCTAATCAAAATGTGCATGTATTACATAGCTTCACTTAGCTGTGAGTGAGGCAATAGTCTGCAAGTTTTGCACTGTTTACCTATTATTTGTAGCAATTCTGAAATGATGCCAAATTACTCTGTCAAAAGTAAATCTTGAAACCATGTCAGATGAATGATGAATGTCTCCATCAAAGTGTCATTCATCATTTGGCTGTCACTGTGTTAATACTGGCTCTGCCATATCGCTATGATTTCCTGGAGGCTGTTGTGTTTGTTTCTGCTTTGTTAAGTTGCCCAAGGCTGTACTATGTTACTTAATTTCCGTTGCAGCTCTCATCTGCAGCAGTATATGCTTGTTTCTTCTCTGAGACATTTCACTCTTCTCTTGGTGAGTGCTGTGCGATGTCCTGTATTAAGAAGCTTCACTGACAGGCCCTTGGCTGGCAATAGACAGGCTCCACACACAGACCTGGCACCACATGGGGTTCTCACAGATACAGATGGCTGTGGGTAGATGAGATGGAGAGAGAGGAGCAAAATGCCAAGGCTTTGCAGCTCTCCCGCAGAAACACAATGAGAACACTCCGTCATCAGTCAGGCAGCTAAAAAGGCCAGCTGCCCAAAGGCCAGGCTCACTTCCGTTATGATGCTTTTCAGAGTTATGAGCTGATCATGTTATTGCAGTTATAAAAATGTTAAAATGCCTGACCTGTAATAAACAGGTGGTTTCAACACTAATTTGGATTTCTAATGGGAGGTTGTGTTGTTAATTGCTGATTGTTATGAAAATCTGTTGTTAGGTGAAAGTTTAATGAGGCTCAGGTTTTTACTGCCACTACACAACTGATTTTTAATAGGCATCTGGGAAAGGTTTTTTTAAACACACATACAAACACACAAACCCACACACAGACACAGATGCAGACACGCATTTGCAACCCACTGGCCTATAAACAATCTTGTTCCTAAACAATTATCCAGATTGAGTTGAAGAACTTTCCGGGAAATATATGCCGTGTCTCAGGTGTGCTTCACAGCACAATGTACTGCTTGTTTGTTTGAAAAGATCAGAATTTCTGCATCTCATTTTTTAGGCTGTGTGAGCATGCAGAGCGTCTGATGGAAATGAAATTTACTCCAGTGAAATATGATAAGACAGCTGTAGTTAACGACATTCCAGTTCCAGCTTTATACCTGCAGCATGAACAGTGAATGTCAAAAAATATTCAGGTAACTGTGCCATTCATTAAATGTAGAGAGACAAATGAGCAAAGCACAGCGAATAATATTAATAAAGAACTTTATATTGATGAAAATATAGTGGCATTTCAAATGAATTAAGACATTTCCCTTGCATTAAAATGAATACTTTATGGTATTGCGAAGCTGCCACTTGTTATGTGTAGAGCGGATTTAGGACTACAGTGTCGGTATGGAGAGAGAGTGCATTAGAGGAGGCATAATTGGGTACAGATGATAGCTGAGATTAACTGTTCTTGGCTGTAATAGAGGTTAACAGCACTGAGACATTTTCAGCCACTGAAAAAAAATAAAAGCACTTAACTACCAGCTGGGGGGAAATGAAAATTGCTGGGCCTCACCCATAAACTACAAAAGACGAAACTTTTGTCTGTCATGCTACCATATGCAGGCATGAAAATGATTGTAGTGCTAATAGGAGATGGATAATTAAGATAATTGCTTGTGCTAAGTGCTTTAGATTTGGAATTACGAAAATGTGTGGAGGAGTTAAACAGCTCAATTTGGATTCTATCAATCTCTAAAGGAAATGAAGCAACGTGTAGATAATCGTATACACTCCTTAAATCCTGCTCATCAGAATAATTTTCCACTGCTTGATTCTATGTTGTTCATGCTCTACATACAGTTGGTTGCACGTGATGCTTCCATGAGAGTTCTCTTTTCTCTGTTCAGTGCATAATACTTAATACATAATACATAATACATAATAGGTTTTTTCCACAGACATTTACAGTAAAAGAGAAGCACGTAAAAGCCACACCTCCTGCTGTTTTGGGATCGCTGTTGAGTTTTGTAGAGTTAATGAGTATTGTTGTTATTTAATTGCTTAATTAATTTTTCTTGCTCCCAGGATTCCAGCATTATGAAGACATCTCAAAGCCAGTAAGCAAAGCTGAGGCTGAGGCGGTGGGTCGGATTATAGAAGACATCACTGGCCATTATAGTTCGGATGTCACTATCACTCTGACTGGAGGTTTCCGCAGGTAAAGTTAACAACACATCTTATTTTACAAAAACAAAACTTATTTTACATAATTTATATTGTTGCCTGTTCAGTATTGGACTTCTCCTATGCACTGTTAAGACGCAGTGGAACAAATAGCTTGGGACAAATAAAAATGCTTTAGCAAATTTGAAACAAAATATTTAAACAAAGAAGTTGCGAGATTATGCGAGGTGAGTATGAACAAAGTGACAAGAGCATAGAAAGCATAATAACCAATTAGTTCTCTAATTCCCACCCGTCAGCGTTTCCCCCCCACCTGTCAGTGCTTTCCCCCTTGTCACACGACGAGCTGCCAGTCAGGGAGGGTGAAGCCATCTCGTGCTTCCTCTGAAACACGTGACGCAAGCCGCCGCATCTTTTCAAACTGCTGCTCATGCAACTTTCGGGAACGGTGTAACGCACTCGGAGGAAAGTGCTCCCGTCCACCTCTTGTATGCATGAGCTCACAGACACCAGAGCATATGCTGCCCCTCCCACCCCTCCCACCACCTTCTGAAAACTGAAACGTGTTTCAGTTTTATGCTATTCTGACCTTTCAGATACAATATCAGATTAGTACTAATGTATTATATACTAATCTGTACTATGTATTATGTACTAATCTGTATTATGTACAGTACTATGTACTAATCTGGTGCTGTCTGACATCCTAAAGACATTTAATGAAAAGACATTTGTGTACACATTGAATGGCATTCAAAGCCATTGTTAAACATATATATGACATATGAATCATAGGAATGTTATTATTTTAAAACTTAAAATAGCATAATGAAAGCATGACAAATGCACATTGTCCACAAACATTATAATTTCATAACCTCAGTTTTGGATCTTGGTGTCACATTAAGTTATGCACACGATTTTGATGGCATATGCAATAACAAAAGAATGAGTCATGAATAATTCATGATTGGTCCACATCTGTGTTTTCACTTCTGTCTAAGCTTCATGGTTTCTTCCACTCTTAATATGAAATTTTAGGCTATTTCCAGTTCATTATATAAAATTAGGATGTGCTGTATGAAGTAATTTATAGGCTTATAGCCAATTCATGTGGCTGGAATTCATTTCGTTAAATTGAGGAATTTGCAGTGATTGCATGAGTAATTTATCATGACCATCATCATTTCCCTATCATGATCATGACAATCAAGCTTAATATATTTGGAATAGATTAGATTCTTATTTAAATTATATATTTTCGTCCTTGCATATATCATCTATTAGTATGAACTTTTTTTTTATATCTCATTAGGCTATTTTATATTGGTATTGGCAGGTAAATGAAAAATCTGCTTTTTCAGTCTGTATTTTCCTAGCCCTTGTGCATGTTTTAAAAGCAGTAATATCGACAGTAACCTGAAAAAGTCCTGAGAAAAATCTGGCAACCTCAGTAAACCAGTGTTTAAACCAGTAAGTCATAGACTTTCTTAGTCAAGGACTATTTTAAACACAGAAGACAAATGAATGTGAACTCACTCAGCCTTACAGAAATGACACAATTAACACGCATAGAATCAGTGCTATATGATGACCGGTGTGTAGTGTTTGTAATTATTATTTAGTTATTTAATGAATTATTTAGGGAACACGTACAGGGGTTAGACAATGAAACTGAAACACCTGTCATTTTAGTGTGGGAGGTTTCACGGCCAATCTTCATTAATTGCACATTTCACCAGTAAGAGCAGAGTGTGAAGGTTCAATTAGCAGGGTAAGAGCAGAGAGTTTTGCTCAAAATATTGCAATGCACACAACATTATGGGTGACATACCAGAGTTCAAAAGAGGACAAATTGTTGGT